>CM062812.1:570520532-570705200 GCA_031772625.1 Pinus tabuliformis | reverse complement strand
GAGCATTTTGTTAGCTACTTGAGCACTGAAGAGGTGCCTTTTGCATAATGAGTAGGGTCCTGGCTAATGATCATCAACTTTGCTACTTGTGCCATCCCAATGCTCAAGACAAGGCTTTGAGTAGTGACAAAGTACAAGTCAGTGAGTGTGGGAAATAAGGGAGAGGTGCTAAGTTTGGCTATGCCACTGCCACAACTACATCTAGTAGAGCATACTTTGGATGAAAAGGTACCCTGCATCCTCTTGGGGTTATCTAATATGTGGTGACCTCAGGATGATGGTAATGAAGGATGGAACTTCTAGTGATATTTATGTTTCCCAATGTTTTGGGATGGCCTTCAAAGCTAATCAATGATGACTCCTGTTCTACTACGGTGCAGGTGTTCAGGTGCCATATCATTTATTGTTCATTGTTTTGTTGATGTGACTCACCCTTCAAGGTTTTAATTATGTTGATGGCTGTACTGGACTTTGGGCCAAGGGTCTATTTTGTTCATAACTTCATATTTCAGTTGGATCTAGGCATTTAGTGCATAGGGGATTTTTAATGTTGCTCCTATGTTGACATTATGGTGGTGGTCCATCTATTCAAGCCACACATTCACACAATGGGTAGTGGATGATGGATCTAGTGGGCAGGTATGGGTTTGTTGGAGGGTTACATGTTTGAGGCGGCATTTAACTGGAGGGAGGAAGATGGATAAAATCAAAATCTGTGACCAAGTTCCTGGTGCAGACAGGGGAAACTTGGAGGGGCTGTTAAACCAATCTTTGTACGAGGAAGAAGGGAGGCAGCCCTATGCCCAACATGGCTGACATAGAGGGGATCAGAATATATGCAGAAAAGACAGAAGTTAAAGGCCAAGGAGAAAGCAAATGACCGAGTAGACTGCATCAGATCTTTATAGGGGGTGCTCAGCACAAGCTACTGCACTGTTCAAGTGAACCCAATCATATTAACTGCAAAAAAGGATTTGAATAAAAGAGAGAAGCATCTTTATGTTGTCTGCTCCAGAAGCAACAAAAGAAAATATTAGAGTGTGATAGGAGAGGGTATTTTCATTTGAGTGCAATGCTTAATAAAACTTAGATGACCATTTTTTCCTGAAATGCAATAAAGAGAAGCATTAAAACTTACTACACTGGAATTTTGCACAAGAGACACATAAGCTCGAACAGGATAATAGGATAGTGATTAAAACACAGTTAACAGTTTAGAAACATTTATCAAATACCATCACACAAATGGCATGGTTAATATCAGCAAAAGGCACGGCTATTAGTGCAGCAACGATGAAGCATTTGGCACACGAAGAATACAACAATGCAGCAGCTAGATATAGTATTTGAAAATGAAAAATAGAAGATACTAGAATGCCATAGTTGACATTGTAACATAGTGCTTGGCACAGTTAAGAAAGAAAATAAACATAGTTAGAAAAGGCTACTGATTGCAGCAAAGTAGGCACTTAGACATAGCGAATTCAGATGTCCCATTTGTGGTTTGATATTCCTTTTTTTGCTCTGCATAATGAATTTCGGGAGGAAACCCACTGGGTACTTCCCTCTAAATGCAAATGCAAATCAAACCAATCAAACAGTCTAAATGCAAATGCACATGCATGTATTTTTTTCAGCTTTCTTAGTATGTGAATGATAAAAAGAAAGCTAATGCGCAAATCTGAATTACTTTTCAAGCGACAGTTACTAACAAGTTTCTTTTCAAAATAAAAAATGAAGACAATCACAACACTTTACGATTCGGAAATGAATACTTGCTTTCGACACTAGAAAAACTACAAATTCAGACCAAATACAATAGTAATAGGGTAATTGACTATCAAGAGCAACCAAACTCTCTCCTATGACTGAAAACGACACTTGCGACACTTTCAAATCAAGAAACGACAATACAATTACGTTACTTTTTGCAAAGGAGAACTAAAAATGACTCAACAAATACACAAAAACATTTACAGTTCTTTTGCACAATGGAGGCGGAATATCAGCAAGGAAGGGGTTTCAAACAGAGATATTATGATTACAAACAACAAAACTCATGAATAGAACTGAAAAGAATGAACACAGAAACCAAAACTGAGGAACAATGCCTAGTCTGATCAGCGCACCTGTAACACAGTGAACTTGAAATGCAGCGCACCTACTACACTCGGGAAGTGCGCTGAATTTCAGATTCACAGAATAGAGCCTGCGCTGGGCCAGAGACGAGACTTTGCTTGGGTTCGGGTCACAGTTTGCAGTTCAGTTCAGGGGTTTTGGCCGAGCAAATGGTAATCAGTAAACCAACAATCAGGGGTAGATCTAAGGAGGTTACTGGAGCTACCACAGGGGCAATTAGAGAGTTTGTAAATCAGTTGTTTAATTCATAAAAAAATCCCGGAGATTGACTGAAGCGGCATTTATCTACTTTGCATTTGCATAGCAAATGCAGTTCGAAAGCTACCTGGCTCGACTTCAGGCTCTGTCTGTAAGTTTATAAAATAAACAACAAGGAAGATAAACAAAACCTAGTCGCTCCCAGCGGAGTCGCCATTTTGTTACAGGGAAAAGTGTCTACACAGAACTGCTTATCCCACTAAGGTGTGGTAGCTACCTTAGAAACAAACAAAGTAAAGCTACTTTCGTTTTTCCTTTATGAAATATAGATGAGAGAAGAACAAAGGAGACCAACCTCTGTCTTGTGCTTATCTCCTAATTCGATTCCTCTCTCTCTTGATAGTCCTTCGCTACTTGCTTCCTAGAGAAGGATACTAAGAGCAAGGCTTAATGTGCAAAGGTGGTGGTACGCAAAACAAAGAAAGGAAAAATAAGATCGAGGGGATAAACAGAAATGTCTCCTCTCGTTTATATATTTGCTGATTTGAAAAAAAGCTTACTCATTTTCATTCTTCTTCCTCGTTTGTTTGTTGTCCCATTTTCGTTGTTGTTGACTTCTTTCTCTTTGAAACCAGCCATTTCTTTAGCTCTTTATGTCCTCATCCATTCTCTTTCAAAATGTTTCGATTAAAGGTTTGCTCCATGAATTTCACATAAACTCGTCATCGATATCTATTGATATTCACCATTTGAGTCTCAACAGGACCATTTTTGT
Organism: Pinus tabuliformis; assembly: GCA_031772625.1. Taxonomy (NCBI): domain Eukaryota; kingdom Viridiplantae; phylum Streptophyta; class Pinopsida; order Pinales; family Pinaceae; genus Pinus; species Pinus tabuliformis. Next base: position 570,702,088 of record CM062812.1, on the reverse strand, counting down.
CTCTGATACCTATTGCCATGGTTCTTTCGTACCTTCAAAGGAGAAGCAGCTTCAACATGTACAACCATGAGAAAAGCACTGGGAAAAGATGAAGAAGACAATGGAGATGTAGGACAGCAAAAATCTCTCTATTTCTAATTGATTAATTGCAAATAAATGATAGTCTCAAGTGTGGTAATTGAGAGGACAACTGCCTCCAGAGTGAGTTCATTTTTTCCCTTTTTGAATGTAACATGGCATATTAAGGTTTAGGAATCCCCTGATAGGAAAGTATCTTTGAATTTAACACAACATATTAAGGTTTATGAATTCCTTGATTGGAAAGTACTACTAACGAAAACTTCAAAATGGAATTACCATACGCTGCGATATCCATGATGGTTGGATCACCAAGAAACTAGTATTGTTATGCAGCATGGATGGACTGTTAAATTTGAAGACAGAGTATGGTTGGATCACCAAGAAACTAGTACTGTTATGCAGCATGGATGGACTGTTAAATTTGAAGACAGAGTATAGTAAGAAACATGAAATCTCATTATGCACTAGTTTCAATCAATGTTCACTGCAAATGAGATAAGGTGTCCTTCAAATCACATTATACACTTGTCTGAATCATCACTACATTGAGCCATTGCTAACAGACAGTTTGATAACAGAGACAGTTTGCTAACAGGGACAGTTTGATCATATGTTCCAAGTACAAACTCAAAATACTAATGGAAGACAAGTGATCCTCATGCATTGGAGACATAACATATACGTTTCATAGACGTTATCCGTTCACAACTAAAAATTCATTCCCTATGGGCCTTTCCACTGTACGTGATTAATTAGCTTTACAAAAAACCCCTTTTCCAATCTATCTACTACCTGAGGTTATATAACTTATCTTCTTCAAAAGAATCCTTACTTTATAACATAAGGGACATGATAGGAAGACTTCAAAAAGAAGTCTGTAGAATCTTTCATCACATCGTCAAGAACTTGTAAATATTTATGGCAACAGGGGACAAAGTCAAATTCCCCTTTGATAACTCATTCGCTAAAGTATTGAGTTCATGAAGAATGTCCCTAAAAGAAGATTTGTCAAAGTCTGTTGAAGTGTTGAGTTCGTGAAGAATGTTCATGAAAGAATTTCATTTAAAAGATATGATTGAGTTATAAAAGTCCACCAACAAATGACATAGATTTATATTTATTAATTGATGCTTTCCTATTAGCCTAATCAATACAAGGTTGGAATCACTCATGATCTGCAACTTCTTAACACCTCTAAGCATAACAACCTCAATAATTTTTCTTAGGGAAGTAAACTATGCTTGGTTAGTTGATCCTCTATCGAGAGAATATTGAATATGGAAATAGTGATCAGGAATGAGGAAAAGAACAACACATACCCCACAAATGTAGGGATGGTCTTAACTAACACCATAAATAAATAAACTCAAAATCCAAAGCTATCATTACTGATATCTTAGGCTCCCTTGTGGGTATATCCTCCAACCTTTAATGCGCTAGATATAATAGAGCCAACAGTAATAGAAAGAAGAATGTCCTTGTCTTGAAAAATGCTATAGTTCTTTGTTTACCAAATACCATATATGAATAACACTACAAGAGCTTCAAAGCATTTAAGAAACTTATTAAAGAACCAAACTTATGCACATACCATCAAAATAACATAGGACCAAGGAACCTTTGGCTTGAGCTCAATGAAAAATTAAATAGGATTTGAACAATATAACGACAAGAGATAAATAAATGTTGAACATTTTCCTCATTGTTTTTGCACAACAGACATTGATGAGGCCCAACCTAACCTATTTTAATTCCACTTGCCCAAGTGAGAAGTTAATTTGATAAAGCTAACTACAATGTAATTATAATTTCCAAGGAAAATGCAGTTATCATAATAAATCCCACCACCACTCACTTCTCTTGAAAATTGAGATTCATAATTACCTTATACCTTGTTTAATAGTGAAATCACTTCTACTAACTTTTTGACACCAAATTGGAACATCTTTTATATCATCTTTAAGATTTCCTTGATCTTAGGCTTGACATTCTGGGTTATGATCTTCCAGTGATTTTTTTTTTTTAATTATTTGTGTTTATTATTGTTATCTTCTCATTGAAAGTCTTGGTAGGCTAAAATTTCACCTCTTCCCACTTTGAAGTAAATGATTTAAAGAAAATGATTTGTTGATATTCCTAAATGATAGTCTCAAAGTGTGGTAATTGAAAGGACAACTGCCTTCAGAGTAAGTTCAATTTTTCCCTTTTTGAATGTAACATGGCATATTAAGGTTTAGGAATCCCCTGATTTGAAAGTATCTTTGAATTTAACACAACATATTAAGGTTTAGGAATTCCCTGATTGGAAAGTACTACTAACGAACACTTAAAAATGGAATTACCATAAGCTGCGATATCCATGATGGTTGGATCACCAAGAAACTAGTACTGTTATGCAGCATGGATGGACTGTTAAATTTGAAGACACAGTATGGTTGGATCACCAAGAAATTGGTACTGTTATGCAGCATGGATGGACTGTTAATTTGAAGACAAAGTATAGTAAGAAAACATGAAATCTCATTACGCACTAGTTTAAATCAATGTTCACTGCAAATGAGATAGGTGTCCTTCAAATCACATTATACACTTGTCTGAATCATCACTGCATTGAGCCACGGTATACGAATTGTAGGGATACCCAAAGAGCAGGCAGTAGCTAGAATTATTTATGCCAACACCATGGAACTAGAGGGAATGGATTCAATGGAGATCAAGACCTTACGTTGTGTTTTTCTAAGTGGAAGAGGTCCATAGAAATTAAAATTTTCTTGCAGATAGGGACAAGCAACTAATAACAAGCGGAAGCACTAACAAATGCATCAAGGAGTCAGGTTTCTGAAGGACACCTCGAACTGATGATCTATATCAGTGTATGCCAAACAAAAAATAAATTCAGACCACTTATAAATTCACATCTTATGATAAATAAATGTCTTATCAACCAAAATAGAGCTTATAAATGCAGAGCTTATAAAACAGAGCTTATAAAACAGAGCATTTATCAACCAAAATTAAGACATCACGTTTGTAAAATGCCAGTCATTGTACAATTGTTCTCTGCTTAAAAAAGTACCAAACGAGTATTCCAAACAAAAACTATAAGGATTTTTGTTCTATATCAATAACATCGTCTAGTCCAATTGGCGAAAATGCTAGTTGGTTTTGTCCTAAGCTATGTGGCCTCAACTAAACAGGCTATCAAGAACAAAATGTTGGACTTATGGTTGAATCAACCTTCACAACAAAGACACAGTGAATTATTTCATTTGACTTATGTCTCGATTTGTAGATGGAAATGCAGTTTGTGTGGAGAACTAGTGTAGTAAGGGTATCTCAGATGCTAGGGATAGGTCACTAAAAGAACACCAATTTGTATCTTTTCTGGGAGTAATCTGGGTATCTCTCATCTCAAGCGTTCTTGTGGTAATATGCTATTGAAAATAAGAAGACTTGTGGTAATATGCCATTGAAAATACACCAATTTGTATATGTTCTGGACGTAATCTGGGTATCCCTCATCTCAAGCGTTCTTCTGGTAATATGCCATTGAAAATAATAAGACATCCTAACATTTCTACCCAGAAAGTGCATGGTAAAGATGTTTCAGAAGCGATAAAGGTTTTTCTACTTATCAATGTACTTCAAAGAACTTCAAGGCAAGACAAAATGGTGTCAAGTAGCTGGAAAAAATCTTAAAGAGGACGAGGATATGGAAACAACAAAATGTAAATTTATTTTATTCCTATCAGAATGATATGTCAAGTAGCTAGTATTTTTCAATCTTGTAGAGGACAACTGCCTCCAGAGTAAGTTCATTTTTTCCCTTTTTGAACGTAACATGGCATATTAAGGTTTAGGAATCCCTGATAGGAAAGTATCTTTGAATTTAACAAAACATATTAAGGCTTAGGAATTCCTGATTGGAAAGTACTACTAACGAACACTTAAAAATAGAATTCCACACGCTGCAATATCCATGATGGTTGGATCACCAAGAAACTAGTACTGTTATTGCAGATGCTATGCAGATGGATGGACATGATTAATTAGCTTTACAAAAAACCTTTTCCAATCTATCTACTACCTGAGGTTATATAAGATCTACATCAGATCTTGGAAATAAGATGGCCTAATTCATAGGTTGATGTAGATCATTGAAGTGACTATCCTAAGCAAAGAACATGTTAATCAAAAATTTAACTTGGTATTAGGGCTCAGGTGAGGACAAGCCCAAGTAAGAGAAAAAAACAATCACTTAGAAGTTTGTTGATAAGAATTCATGATCACCTTCTTATGGTTGGATCACCAGAAATGGTACTGTTATGCAGCATGGATGGATGTTAATTTGAAGACAGAGTATAGTAAGAAACTGAAATCTCATTACGCACTAGTTTAAATCAATGTTCACTGCAAATGAGATAAGGTGTCCTTCAAATCACATTTTACACTTGTCTGAATCATCACTGCATTGAGCCACGGTATACGAATTTGTAGGGATACCCAAGGCAGGCAGTAGCTAAATTATTTATGCCAACACTATGGAACTAGAGGGAATGGATTCAATGGAGATCAAGACCTTACGTTGTGTTTTTCTAAGTGGAAGAGGTCCATAGAATTAAATTTTCTTGCAGATAGGGACAAGCAACTAATAACAAGCGGAAGCATAACTAAAATGCATCAAGGAGTCAGGTTTCTAAAGGACACTCGAACGATGATCTATATCAGTGTATGCCAACAAAAAATAAATTCAGACCACTTATAAATTCACTCTTATGATAAAATAAAATGTCTTATCAACCAAAATAGAGCTTATAAATGTAGAGCTTATAAAACAGAGCATATAAAAACAGAGAATTTATCAACCAAAATTAGACATCATCACGTTTGTAAAATGCAGTCATTGTACAATTGTTCTCTGCTCTTAAAAAAGTACCATCGAGCATTCCAAACAAAAAACGGGGGGATTTTTGTTCTATCAATAACATCGTCTAGTCCAATTGGCGAAAATGCTAGTTGGTTTTGTCCTAAGCTATGTGGCCTCAACTAAAGGCTATCAAGAGCAAAATGTGGACTTATGGTTGAATCAACCTTCACAAACAAAAGACACAGTGAATTATTTCATTTGACTTATGTCTCGATTTGTAGATGGAAATGCAGTTTGTGTGGAGAACTAGTGTAGTAAGGGTATCTCAGATGCTAGGGATAGGTCACTAAGATCATTAGAGAGCCACCAATTTGTATCTTTTCTGACGTAATCTGGGTATCTCTCATCTCAAGCGTTCTTGTGGTAATATGCTATTGAAAATAAGAAGACTTGTGGTAATATGCCATTGAAAATACACAATTTGTATATGTTCTGGACGTAATCTGGGTATCCCTCATCTCAAGCGTTCTTGTGGTAATATGCCATTGAAAATAATAAGACGTCCTAACATTCTACCCAGGAAAGTGCATGGTAAAGATGTTTCAGAAGCGATAAAGGTTTTTCTACTTATCAATGTACTTCAAAGAACTTCAAGGCAAGACAAAATGGTGTCAAGTAGCTGGAAAAATCTTAAAGAGGACGAGGATATGGAAACAACAAAATGTAAATTTATTTTATTCCTATCAGAATTATATGTCAAGTAGCTAGTATTTTTCAATCTTGTAGAGGACAACTGCCTCCAGAGTAAGTTCATTTTTTCCCTTTTTGAATGTAACATGGCATATTAAGGTTTAGGAATCCCCTGATAGGAAAGTATCTTTGAATTTAACAAAACATATTAAGGTTTAGGAATTCCCTAATTGGAAAGTACTACTAACGAACACTTAAAAATAGAATTACCACACGCTGCGATATCATGATGGTTGGATCACCAAGAAACTAGTACTGTTATGCAGCATGGATGGGACTGTTAAATTTAAATGGATGGACGTGATTAATTAGCTTTACAAAAAAACCCTTTTCCAATCTATCTACTACCTAAGGTTATATAGATCTACATCAAGATCTTGGAAATAAGATGGCCTATTCATAGGTTGATGTAGATCATTGAAGTGACTGTCCTAAGCAAAGAACATGTTAATCAAAATTTAACATGGTATCAGAGCTCAGTGAGGACAAGCCCAAGTAAGAGAAAAAACAATCACTTAGAAGTTTGTTGATAAGAATTCATGATCACTTCTTATGGAAATCTGAAGGTGGAAGTTGCAGTTCTCTGAAGCAAGAACCCTTACTCAATACTTTGAACAATTCGAGATCCTTCAACTCTGATGTCTTCAAATCCTGAACTTACTATTTGTATCATCAAGTCTAAAGCAGAATCCTAAGTAAATTGAAGGGCATTCATTAGCTATTGTCATATGGATTATTTCAAGGACCAAGGGATATATTTTCAGCCTTAGTTACGAACCTAATTTCAAGCATGGATCCATTTCAGATCTCTGAATCATCCTTGGACCAGGACAAAGCCATTACAGCTGTGAGCAAATTCTGAAGCAAGTCATGAAAATCAATATTAGAGTTATTCACTTGGCTTGATATTATTCTGGAAATTTGCCTCAATAGAAAACTTTAGATTTCTTAATAGCTTACATTTATATGCCTGCGGTCCTATTGATGTCACTTAGGTGAGACAATGGCTGAAACATTGAGGCTCAGAATTATGGTATCGATTAGCCCTTAATTACGACAGACTTCCGAAGCAGTCCTTATTGTAAATGAGTCAGAAACATGATCACCTTCTTCTGGAAATCTGAAGGTGGAAGTTGCAGTTCTCTGAAGCAAGAACCCTTACTCAATACTTTGAACAATTCGAGATCCTTCAACTCTGATGTCTTCAAATCCTGAACTTACTATTTGTATCATCAAGTCTAAAGCAGAATCCTAAGTAAATTGAAGGGCATTCATTAGCTATTGTCATACTGGATTATTTCAAGGACCAAGGGATATATTTTCAGCCTTAGTTACGAACCTAATTTCAAGCATGGATCCATTTCAGATCTCTGAATCGTCCTTGGACCAGGACAAAGCCATTACAGCTGTGAGCAAATTCTGAAGCAAGTCATGAAAATCAATATTAGAGTTATTCACTTGGCTTGATATTATTCTGGAAATTTGCCTCAATAGAAAACTTTAGATTTCTTAATAGCTTACATTTATATGCCTGCGGTCCTATTGATGTCACTTAGGTGAGACAATGGCTGAAACATTGAGGCTCACAATTATGGTATCGATTAGCCCTTAATTACGATAGACTTCCGAAGTAGTCCTTATTGTAAATGAGTCAGAAACATGATCACCTTCTTCTGGAAATCTGAAGGTGGAAGTTGCAGTTCTCTAAAGCAAGAACCCTTACTCAATACTTTGAACAATTCGAGATTCTTCAACTCTGATGTCTTCAAATCCTGAACTTACTATTTGTATCATCAAGTCTAAAGCAGAATCCTAAGTAAATTGAAGGGCATTCATTAGCTATTGTCATACTGGATTATTTCAAGGACCAAGGGATATATTTTCAGCCTTAGTTATGAACCTAATTTCAAGCATGGATCCATTTCAGATCTCTGAATCATCCTTGGACCAGGACAAAGCCATTATAGCTGTGAGCAAATTCTGAAGCAAGTCATGAAAATCAATATTAGAGTTATTCACTTGGCTTGATATTATTCTGGAAATTTCCCTCAATAGAAAAATTTAGATTTCTTAATAGCTTACATTTATATGCCTTGCGGTCCTATTGATGTCACTTAGGTTGAGACAATGGCTGAAAAATTGAAGCTCAAAATTATGGTATGGATTAGCCTTAATTACGACAGACTCCGAAGCAGTGCTTATTGTAAATGAGTTAGAATCTGTGGACTCCTTGTCACAGCAGGGCTTGAATCCTTAATTAAGGAATACACACTATTTGATCTAAAAATCTTGATCCATAACTGCCATCTGAATTTCTGAAGCAACGATGAAGCATTTGGCACACGAAGAATACAACAATGCAGCAGCTAGATATAGTATTTGAAAATGAAAAATAGGAGATACTAGAATGCCATAGTTAACATTGGAACATAGTGCTTGGCACAGTTAGGAAAGAAAATAAACATATTCCGTTAGATCAAGTCAGAGATGGAGAATTACGTTAGATCAAGTCAGAAATGTGAGAGTAAATAGCCATGAGAGAAAAATCTATGGGTGACAACTTTTTTGTGTATGTAGAGAAGGATACTAAGAGCAAATCTTAATGTGTAAAGGTGGTGGTACGCAAAACTCTGCAAATGGACGTCATTTGTCAAAATTGATCCTAAATGTGAATATGTTTTCTACTATGCCTGCGATTGTCAACTCTTTTTGTGCCTTTGTGTAAGAAAGGTTGAATTTTTATTTTGTATGAGCACAATGATGACTCGGAACTTTGTCTTGTGTGTCAGTGTCTGATCTATGGAAAAAGATAAATATAGATTTTAATCACTCTTGAATAGACTGTAATTTTTTTTTGGCATTGCATGATGTTGAAAATAGTTAGGTGGATTAGTGCAGAGCTTAAGAAGATATTGAGTTTAATGGCACAACTGACACCATGAAAGAATCTTTGGAACAAGTGGTGGAGTAGATTGTGCCTGAGCAAAGGGTTGCAACAATGTATATGAATTTGAAAAAGACCCATGTCATGGTGGGTAAGCACATCAAATCAAGTTTCACTCATGGCATGATATGATAGAGGTACTTAATGATAAGGCCTACCAGAAATTGGGGCCACTAGGTAATGACATTTTGGAATCCAGTTCTGTCAACCAGCCCCTACAATTCGGTGGTACTTCCAATCCAATGGGATACATGTATTACTGCGAAGTCATTAGGAGATATAGGAGGTTCTTATTTACTATGGGTTCATAATTTTATACAAACCTTAGAGCCATTTCCAAAGAAGTGATATCTTGAGGTAAAAATGCAGTGGCAGACAACTAGCTAGGTTGAATTATGAGAAAGGTTCTACAAACATTATATAACTCTACAAGGAGGAGGCACAGATTGAAAGTTTGATAGAGTTCGTTTGGTGTTTCCAATAAATGGACCACCAACAAAGTCTAATAATAGGATCCCCAAAGGAGTACCCCTTAAAGGAACTTTGCCATCTATGGTATAAAGAAACTAATTCCCTTTTGAAACTATTGATAATGTGGTAGGTGGTATTTCTCTGGAAATGAAAAGTATTGATCTCCTTGTTGTTTTGCGAGTTGTTGATAGTGTATGGGAAGATGGTGAAAATAGTGGGGAATAAGATATATTTGCATTCTATTTAAAGGATCATTTTTCAGCAAGGAATGTGTTGTAGTGTAATTAAATCTGCATGTTGTTCTGAAGATTTCTCAATCAAATAGATCTGCAATATTTTTAAAGTTTATTTCCTTCGAAACTCAGTGAATATCCAGTGTTGGGTTGTGAAAGTGTGCTTGATATCTAAATTGGACGGATCCTAGCTGGTGTAGAGTATCCAATGTTGGGTTGTGAAAGTGTGCTTGATATCTAACTTGGACAGATCCTAGCTGGTGTAGAGTCCCCCTGAGGGTCCACTCAAGCTCACTACTATGTTATTGCTAATTCACTAATTTTTTTTGAAGCAGCACTAGCAATTCTAGTTCCAGTAGTATATCTAGTAGTATACCTAAGAGCATATATATTTACGTAGCAGCAGAACAAACAGAGTAAGTATATGAACCTTGAACCAAGCTAGCATCATGATCAGCCTCTGTTAAGGAAATATCTCCACGTGTTGTGGGGGGTATCACCGCACCAAACACATCTTAGAGACCCTTGTCATGACCAGGTTAGCCCTGTAACTTCACTGCCTTCTAACGTGTTTGGAGGTTGTTGTTACCATTAGATATTGGTTTCATTCATTGTTCACAGGTAGCAAACTTTCACTGCCATATTTTGTTGAGAAATATCAGGAGCCCTGAAGGAGGAGGGTAGGGTCAAGCCTTGCCTCCATGTACTCGATCATCCTTTTCATATGGTTGATCTTTTGGGGTAGAAACATGGTTTCTATCTGCCTAGAACTGCATATGGGTTGTATCAATGGTGGAAATATTCAAAAAATCTTCATTTCCTTTGTTTATCACTTTGTCATGTAGGAAAACGGAGTACAGGAATATGGGTTAGTCTGAATCGTAACTGAAAAATTGCTGAGTCTCGTAACTCCTAAACACCAACCTTTTATAGGGTAATATTTTGTAGAGAAGATAAATCATCCTTTTCATTAAGAAAGAGGAGTACATTTACATATATATGACCCAAAAAACCTCAAAGGTATGGACATCACCAATGCCAACAAAAACATCCATCACAAAATTAACTAACAGGGACCAAAAATGGACATGAAAAGAACATCTATAAACTTTGTAAAACATGGATAAAATTACTAAAAAAGATAAAAAAACCCGGATAGTATGGAACATTAAAATCCTAGTTACAAACAAGAATAACCAGTTCAAACAAAAATATTTTATTCATAAGATGACAAAAAGGATAGAATTTACTGACATATCAAAAGAAGTGAGCCAACTGAAGATCACTGGGGATATAAACATATCCCCTTCTCAATAATTGTAAGCCTCCTGGTTCTTCAAATATAAAGTGGCCTTCCTCCACCCGTAGATATTTTTTGGACATATAGTCCGCATGTTGGTTACATTCCCTCAAAATATGCTAGAATAATATATTATGAAAGAGACCTTTAAGAATTTAAATATGTTACATCTAGTGCTTGAGGGAAAGAACCTTAAAATTCCCCTTCTCCATTATCCAGTCCATCACACACTTGGAATCTCCATAAATATGACATGAGATAATGTTCAATGATGTTTCAATATATAAAAGGGCCCAAACTACAGAAACCTCTGCCTTGGTATTAGACTCTGAACAATATTCAACCAAATATGATAAGACCCATTTCTAGGGAGGAAACTGATGGCACCCCTCCACATACACCTAAATGATATGCATCATCAAAGAAACCTACATTTATAGATAGAGGACTATGAGGGAAGCATAAGGAGTGACTACGAGGAGGATTCAAAGGCTTGACATACAGAGAAGAAACCCATAATATGAGGCAGGATGTCAGAGATCTCTGCTTTCAAAGATATGTTTATTCTGAAGCTTCTAGACACCCCAAGCGATGAAGATAGGAAAGGATTTATAATTACCCATGTTTTTCTCACATAAGAAAAGGAAATGGTCAATATGATACATTGGAACAAGGTCCAAAATATTAAATAACGTGAGGGTTGCAGTCCAAAGTTCCATGGAAAAATCACACAAAAAAAATAAGTGATTGACATATTCAAAGTCCTTTGAATAGAGGATACATATACTTGGCCTAGATAATCCTTTGCACAATATAGGGTCCCATGTTTATATCTAATTCTCCAAATCCAACCATATGAATAATTTCATTTTTGGAGCAATAAGCCAGTCCCGGAACTTGTTATACCACCAATTTACCATGGGAAGGGAAGAACATGCTGATATAGAATTATAGGCATGGCAAGAAGTTATTTTCCCAAATGAGGTGTTCCAAGCACAAGCAATTGAACCATCCTCCTATGATAAGATTAGACCATTGAGAATAAGATTCTTAATAAAATTGTCCCATTCATATGCTAGAAGACCATGTAGACCCAATTCAGAAGCACATTTCCACCTGATAATAAAAGACTGCAATGAGGAAGACAAGAAAGGATGACACAATATATAAACAGCGCAGAATTTGAGATGAAATATGAGCTTTGGAAATAATTAGTAGAAGGGAGATCCCCTAATAGAAGGAGCTCCAGATGTTATTAACAAACGGGGTTTATGTTTTGCAGGTCAGGCATTTTGCTATTGAACAAAATCTATGGCCATTTTGACGACTTATGATGGGACTTACAGTTCAGTCTTTCCACTACTTGTAAGCATGGATAATTTTCCCTAGTAGTATGCCTAAGAGCATATATATGCATACGTAGCAGCAGAACAAACAGAGTAAGTATATGAACCTTGAACCAAGCTAGCATCATGATCAGCCTCTGTTAAGGAAATATCTCCACGTGTTGTGGGGGTCTCACCACACCAAACGTATCTTAGAGACCCTTGTTATGACCAGGTTAGCCCTGTAACTTCACTGCCTTCTAACGCGTTTGGAGGTTGTTGTTACCACTAGATATTGGTTTCATTCATTGTTCACAGGTAGCAAACTTTCACTGCCATATTTTGTTGAGAAATATTAGGAGCCCTGAAGGAGGAGGGTAGGGTCAAGCCTTGCCTCCATGTACTCGATCATCCTTTTCATATGGTTGATATTTTTGGGTAGAAACATGGTTTCTAACTGCCTAGAACTGCATATGGGTTGTATCAATGGTGGAAATATTCAAAAAATCTTCATTTCCTCTATTTATCACTTTGTCATGTAGGAAAACGGAGTACAGGAATATGGGTTAGTCTGACTCGTAACTGTAAAGTTGCTGAGTCTCAATTGTGATTATGTGACCTTGGAAGGTTTTGAGAGTATATAAACTCTTCTCAATGTATGTCCTTTCCTTGCAAGACTTGGAGAGGGGGATATAGAGTCTTATTATTGGAATGCAGAGGTTGTTTGACTTTGTATAGTTGCTTATTATCTAATCATATGAAGAAAAATAGAGTTACAAGAATACAAGTTTAAATGCCAGGCCTTCTTCTACTTATGTTTTGGAGAACACATATCACCTGATCGTTCTAAACAACAAAACACAATAGCCAAACTCATTCCTATACCTCTTTAATTTTTATCCTTTCCAAATAGGCTAAATGATCCTAAATTCAGTGGCAAAGTACCAACCTTCTCTTCATGCAATCTCAAAACAACTCTGAGGGCCAACCTACCTTCATTGGATGAACGGAAAGGTATTAGCACATCTATTTAGGGTGCATCTTTATGTGCATTTGTGGCTTCTTCAACACAAGCGTACACCATAGAGATGATTCGGTTTTGTGCTTGTGCTGAGGTGAGAAATGGCATTTTATGAACAATGTTGCTTAGTGTTCCTTGAACAAAGTTTATATTGTTATAATCCTTGTGCAATTCAGTACTAGTTTGGAGAATTGATGGATATTTCATATTTGTACAGGTCATGCTCGGAGGCTATTTTGCTTTGAAAAGAGCTGAATATCCATCTACAGATTTATTGTATCCATTTCCATTTGGAATCAATAAACCATTAAAAAGTTTTTTCACCGCCTTTGGAAGTAATAAATACCCTATTGATATTCATTTTTATCTCTAGTATATCAGCATTATTTATGGAGGAATAGAAAAAGGGACTGATGTAGTATGGTCGGATGTGTGCCAGCATTTGCTTAATTATAATTTATCATTTATATTCCCAGAATAACAGTCTGCAACTTGGTAAAACCCTGAAGTTGGACCAATGAACTAATTAGGCTGGTGAATTGGGGTCTCTGAATTATTTTTGTTATCTTCGGAAGCAATTAGCAATCTATTTATTTCGATCTTTATCTATATTATATGAACATCGTATATAGAAAGACAGAAAAATAGGACCCATCTAATATGTTTGTGGCAGTTTTCAGTTATAATTTAGTTTTCAGCATGGCACTACTGCTGTGTGCAATTCAGTACTAGTTTGGAGAATTGATGGCTTGGACTTTCCTTGATTGGATATGCTATGCCAATAGCAATTTGGCATGTTCTGTGATGATTAAAGCTAGATGTAAGAATTATTAATTAACATTATTTCATGCAAAAGCAAATCTTCCCACAATCGTATTTAGGGAGGGCTAACCAAATTCATTTGAGTAGTGAATTTCCTTTAAAGCAGTCAAGGTAGTGATTGTACCGTGATTCAAATAGTTGAAAGACATTTATTTATCATAAGATGTGAATGGAAATGCCTCAAAAATCACTGAAATAATACTAGTATTCATGCTATCATAAAGGTGAATCCAATTTACCTTATTGGCCGAGAAAATAATTGTTCTTTTGACAACTAAGTTGAGCCATCTTCACCCAAGCTTGTAAGGGCACAGTCTATGGATTCCTATCATAGCTAATTCTAGGTGCCCATGCAGTAGTTGCATGAATAGTTAAAGAATTCCTCTTCCTCTTTGATCTACTCCCTATTGATAGTCCATGAAACAACGATGCTGATCATTTAATTTCCGCAAGGTGGAAGAAACAAAATACCAAACCCAGGTAGTGGAATTACTTCCTTCCCATTCTCATTTTTTTCTTGGAGGCCTTTGAAAGATGACATGGTTCCTTTATTGAGACTACCGAATGCAGAAGAGGTAGACTCTTCTTGACATCATTAACAACATGTGCTATCTATTTTCTAGACTGTAAGTTATCATAGACATTCTCCTGTCTCCCTCTACCTCCTGGCCAAAAGGTTTTCTTGCTTCTCATAAAGACAAACACATATAACTAGATAGACAGATAGTTCGAACAGAAATTGCCTTAATGTATTTTGTAAAGTTTAAAGAGAGTTTTCCCATATCTATCTTCTCCATGAACATGTGGACAATCATTCATGCACTAGATTTTTAAAAGGAAATGTAGACAACAAACCTCTAACAAATCCACATGAAGTCAATGTTGAGGGACAATTTTGGGGCATGGAAAAGGTGCACTCACAGGGATTAAATCACAGTGAAGAGAGGCTCCTTCATTGTCCCAAAAGAAGGTTCTTCATCACAACAAGGAGGCTTCCATACGCTGTCAAAGGAAGCTCCAAAAGAGCCCTAGTTGCAGTTTTCGATTCACAGCTAAGACGCAATCAAAGGGAGCCTAAATGAACCCCTAGTCCACAATAAGAAAGAGAATCAATACACAGTCCTAAAGGATGTGTTTTAGGTGTTGTTCAAGTAAAGAGACCTAGCACGTCTTAGTATTTCAGTGGCAACATGATGATGACAGCATTGTGATTGAAACTATTCCTGAGGACTGTTTATAAGGTTGGTAACCTACAGTCATATTATATTAATGAAATCTGTCCTAGACCAAATTTCAAATCAGTACACTCAGATTGAGTCAAGTCCTTGTACGACTTATACTACTGCATTGACAATATTTGTTGACTGAAGATCAGAGGCCAGACTTGCTGCTAGGCTAGGCCACAGGACATAGCTAGCAGCAAAGGTATTGACTTGAAAGCGTGACAATGGTGGAGCTGCACCTCTAGGTCATGGATTGGTAACTGGAAAAAAAATAAATTCAGACTGCTTCAGTCCAATCCTAAAAAAAACTTATTGTAGGCAACAAATTTGCAACTAACCAACCAATGTGAAATGAATTTTCAATGAAATTATCAAATGTACTACACAAATTGATTATATCTATATCTATATATATATATATATATATACACGAAAAACAGAGCATTTATCAACCAAATTAAGACATCACGTCTGTAAAATGCCAGTCATTGCACAATTGTTCTCTGTTTAAAAAAGTGAGTACAATGAGGAGTACCTGTATTTTTCATGAACTCTAGCTTCCAAAAGAGGAAAATCTGAACTGCACTTGTAAATTTCAACAGTTGTTCTTCTGAAAATCAGACAAAATCGTGCATGGAAGTAAGTTTAACAGTGCAGTTGTGGTGAGATCAAGCCCGAGATCAGAACTGCTCTATTTATACTGAGTGATGATCTAATCAGATCAGATGATGGGGAGGGGTCAATGGTTAGTTTATTATGAGCAAATTTATTCTTACGAACATTTACTCACAAAATCGTGCATGTATTTGCTGACAAAATAGTGCAGTAGATGCAGGTTGGTATTTGGAATGGAATTGTAAGTAAAATTTCCATTTTTTTTTTTTTTTTTTTTAATATCAAATAAGGAATTTAGAAATTACTAAAAGAAAAAAATTAGAGATTTTTCCTTATTTCAAATAAGGAACTAGTTCAAATAAAGAATTTAATGGTTATTAAAAAAGCTAAAAGTAGAGTTTTTTCTTTATTTCAAATAAGGAATTTAAGAATTTATTAATTACTCCCTATCTCTATTTTTTAGCAATATATACTTGTCTTATATAAAACCTCAAGTAATAGGCTTGGTAACACCCCTGAAATAACATTTTCTCTCATTTATTAAATATTTTGTATTTCCATTTTAACTTGAGTCACAAGAAATAATAAATCTAGTTAATATGCTAATATTGAGGACAAGTTTGACATGGCATCTAGGTTAGTTGGGGATTTTTGCACATTTAGGTGATGGGGAGCACTATTTGACATCATTATAAACCAAAGTAATATAGATGTTGTATGGGTGTAAATGTGAGGATAATTTTTCCCGTGGACAAGGATGGGTATGTTTGGGGCCTTGGACATCATCTAAGGAGAAACACCATTATTATCCCAGGGCATATGAGTGGTTTTGGTTGGTTAAGTAATAGTACAGACTGTGCACATGGTACAAAACCACCTCCCAGTGCCCCTAAGGTGAACGGTTGGCCTAGTGGTGCTCATCGCCAACATCAAGGTTTCTTGTTGGTGGCTAGTGTCCTACTTACTAATGTCTACTACCAAATATTGTGACATTTTGATAGATCGATGTACCAACAACTAATACATTGCATTAGTGTTGGTTGACCTTGAGGTGTCCTTGATACAGTTAGCCCGAAATTTGACCTAGATTTGATGGACTATAGTCCCAACCATGGAGTGAGAGTCCTTAAACCCCTATCTAGATGAGCTAATGGATAATGTAGGATGATATGCTAATATCAGGACATTGAGCTTGACATGGCATGTAGGTTAGTTGGGGCTTTTTGCACATTTAGGTGATGGGGAGCACTATTTGCCATCATTATAAACCAAAGGAATATAGATGTTGTATGGGTATTAATGTGAGGATAATTTTTCCCCTGGACAAGGATGGCTTTGTTTGGGGCCTTGGACATCATCTAAGGAGAAACACCATTATCATCCTAGGGCGTACGAGTGGTTTTGGTTGGTTTAGTAATAATACAGACTGTGCACATGGTACAAAACCACCTCCCAGTGCCTCTAAGGTGAACGGTTGGCCTAGTGGTGCTCATCGCCAACATCAGGTTTCTTGTTGGTGGCTAGTGTCCTACTTACTAATGTCTACTACCCAATATTGTGACATTTTGATAGGTCGATGTACCAACAACTAATACATTGCATTAGTGTAGGTTGACCTTGTTAAGGTGTCCTTCATACAGTTAGCCTGAAATTTGACCTCTCGATGGACTATAGTCCCCAACCATGGAGTGAGAGTCCTTGAACCCTCTATCTCCATGAGCTAAATTATGGAGAATGTAGGATGATATGCTAATATCGAGGACATGTTTGACATTTTGATAGGTCGATGTACCAACAACTAATACATTGCATTAGTGTTGGTTGACCTTGAGGTGTCCTTGATACAGTTAGCTCGAAATTTGACCTAGACTTGATGGACTATAGTCCCCAACCATGGAGTGAGAGTCCTTGAACCCCCTATCTAGATGAGCTAATGGATAATGTAAGGATGATATGCTAATATCGAGGACAAGCTTGACATGGCATGTAATAATATATGATTATCATCCTAGGGCCAACAACTGGTTTTGGTGGGTTTAGTAATAATATAGACTATGCACATGGTACAAAACTAGCTCCGAGTGCCTCTAAGGTGAATGGTTGGCCTAGTGGTGCTCATCGCCAACATCAAGTTTTCTTGTTGGTGGCTAGTGTCCTACTTACTAATGTCTACTACCCAATATTGTGACATTTTGATAGGTCGACGTACCAACAACTATACATTGCATTAGTGTAGGTTGACCTTGTTAAGGTGTCCTTCATACAGTTAGCCTGAAATTTGACCTCTCGATGGACTATAGTCCCCAACCATGGAGTGAGAGTCCTTGAACCCTCTATCTTCATGAGCTAAATTATGGATAATGTAGGATGATATGCTAATATCGAGGACATGTTTGACATTTTGATAGGTCGATGTACCAACAACTAATACATTGCATTAGTGTTGGTTGACCTTGAGGTGTCCTTGATACAGTTAGCTCGAACTTTGACCTAGACTTGATGGACTATAGTCCCCAACCATGGAGTGAGAGTCCTTGAACCCCCTAAGGAGATCATCTAAGGAGAAACACCATTATCATCCCAGGGCATACGAGTGGTTTTGGTTGGTTAAGTAATAATAAAGACTGTGCACATGGTACAAAACCACCTCCCAGTGCCCCTAAGGTGAACGGTTGGCCTAGTGGTGCTCATCGCCAACATCAAGGTTTCTTGTTGGTGGCTAGTGTCCTACTTACTAATGTCTACTACCCAATATTGTGACATTTTGATAGGTCGATGTGCCAACAACTAATACATTGCATTAGTGTTGGTTGACCTTGACATGTCCATGATACAATTAGCCCGAAATTTGACCTAGACTTGATGGACTATAGTCTCCAACCATGGAGTGAGAGTCCTTGAACCCCCTATCTAGATGAGCTAATGGATAATGTAGGATGATATGCTAATATCAAGGACATTGAGCTTGACATGGCATGTAGGTTAGTTGGGGCTTTTTGCACATTTAGGTGATGGGGAGCACTATTTTCCATCATTATAAACCAAAGTAATATAGATGTTGTATGGGTGTTAATGTGAGGATAATTTTGCCCCTGGACAAGGATGGGTATGTTTGGGGCCTTGGACATCATCTAAGGAGAAACACCATTATTGTCCCAGGGCATATGAGTGGTTTTGGTTGGTTAAGTAATAGTACAGACTGTGCACATGGTACAAAACCACCTCCCAGTGCCCCTAAGGTGAACAATTGGCCTAGTGGTGCTCATCGCCAAGATCAAGGTTTCTTGTTGGTGGCTAGTGTCCTACTTACTAATGTCTACTACCCAATATTGTGACATTTTGATAGGTCAATGTGCCAACAAATAATACATTGCATTAGTGTTGGTTGACCTTGACATGTCCATGATACAATTAGCCCGAAATTTGACCTAGACTTGATGGACTATAGTCCCCAACCATGGAGTGAGAGTCCTTGAACCCCCTATCTAGATGAGCTAATGGATAATGTAGGATGATATGCTAATATCGAGGACATTGAGCTTGACATGGCATGTAGGTTAGTTGGGGCTTTTTGCACATTTAGGTGATGGGGAGCACTATTTGCCATCATTATAAACCAAAGTAATATAGATGTTGTATGGGTGTTAATGTGAGGATAATTTTGCCCCTGGACAAGGATGGGTATGTTTGGGGCCTTGGACATCATCTAAGGAGAAACACCATTATTATCCCAGGGCATACGAGTGGTTTTGGTTGGTTTAGTAATAATATAGACTATGCACATGGTACAAAACCACCTCCGAGTGCCTCTAAGGTGAATGGTTGGCCTAGTGGTGCTCATCGCCAACATCAAGTTTTCTTGTTGGTGGCTAGTGTCCTACTTACTAATGTCTACTACCCAATATTGTGACATTTTGATAGGTCGATGTACCAACAACTAATACATTGCATTAGTGTAGGTTGACCTTGTTAAGGTGTCCTTCATAGAGTTAGCCTGAAATTTGACCTCTCGATGGACTATAGTCCCCAACCATGGAGTGAGAGTCCTTGAACCCTCTATCTTCATGAGCTAAATTATGGATAATGTAGGATGATATGCTAATATCGAGGACATGTTTGACATTTTGATAGGTCGATGTACCAACAACTAATACAATGCATTAGTGTTGGTTGACCTTGAGGTGTCCTTGATACAGTTAGCTCGAAATTTGACCTAGACTTGATGGACTATAGTCCCCAACCATGGAGTGAGAGTCCTTGAACCCCCTATCTAGATGAGCTAATGGATAATGTAGGATGATATGCTAATATCGAGGACAAGCTTGACATGGCATGTAGGTTAGTTGGGGCTTTTTGCACATTTAGGTGATGGGGAGCACTATTTGCCATCATTATAAACCAAAGTAATATAGATGTTGTATGGGTGTTAATGTGAGAATAATTTTGCCCCTAGACAAGGATGGCTTTGTTTGGGGCCTTGGACATCATCTAAGGAGAAACACCATTATCATCCCAGGGCATACGAGTGGTTTTGGTTGGTTATGTAATAGTACAGACTGTGCACATGGTACAAAACCACCTCCCAGTGCCCCTAAGGTGAACGGTTGGCCTAGTGGTGCTCATTGCCAACATCAAGCTTTCTTGTTGGTCACTAGTGTCCTACTTAATAATGTCTACTACCCAATATTATGACATTTTGATAGGTCGATGTACCAACAAGTAATACATTGCATTAGTGTTGGTTGACCTTGAGGTGTCCTTGATACAATCAGCCTGAAATTTGACCTAGACTTGATGGACTATAGTCCCGAACTATGGAGTGAGAGTCCTTGATCCCTCTATCTCGATGAGTTAATGAATAATGTAGGATGATATGCTAATATCGAGGACAAGTTTGACATGGCAGGCAGGTTAGTTGGGGCTTTTTGCACAATTAGGTGATGGGGAGCACTATTTGCCATCATTATAAACCATAGGTATATAGATGTTGTATGGGTGTTAATATGAGGATAATTTTGCCCCACAAGGATGGCTTTGTTTGGGGCCTTGGACATCATCTAAGGAGAAACACCATTATCATCCCAAGGCGTATGAGTGGTTTTGGTTGGTTTAGTAACCCAACACGACTTCCTAATAATAGTAAATCCTCCTTACTACTGCTGCGTGGTGATCCAGGAAACAAGATCTGGGTTTTTATTGCTTATCGGAGGGAAAGCATTCCTCCACTCAAGGAGTTTTCCTCCTATCCACTTGTACAAACAATAGGCTTGAGTAAGATAATAGGATTAGAAGAAAAATCATAGGAAAACATGTGAATAATACGAGAGATTCAGATTCCAAGATTTTTTTGTAACTTTGTCATCTTCAAAGTTACAAACAACATGTTTGTTAATTGAAGTGATATTTGATTTCAACGCTTAATTTAGCTTTCTTCTAAGGTTTTTAAGTTTCCTTGTGTTAACTTGGCCCATTGACCTAGGTGGTCAATATCCCTCTTGTATCATTTATGTTCACATATTTGTTTATGAGCAATTTTTTCTTAGAACTTATCTTAACATTTGTTGATGATAGTTGTAGCACTCTTACATTAGTTAGATAGAATTTTTACTTTGAATTTAGTTCATTTCCATTACCACTTTTAATTTTTTTGGTTCATTATGTGTTATTTATTGTTACTTACACTCTATTCTATTTTGCAACTACAAAAAAAACTACAACCTCAACCTTGCATTTTGGTAGATTAACCCTACCACAAATTGTTTTAATGCATTGGATATGTTCACTTTCCAATTTTCCAACTTCTCATTAGCATCATTGCCATCCAATACCACATTTAGCATATTCACCTTCACATAGACTGTTTCTTGTAGAAAAATAAGGACACCTGTAGCAGTTTGCAACCCGACTTCCAAGCTTGCCCAAATTCACACGAAACATAAGATAATCCTTGATTCAACGATTTGGGAAACTTTTGAACAGACAGATAATAAGTGATCCGTGTGCTTTGATAATCCGTGATCCGTGTGCTTTGAGGAGCGGATGCACACATTATATCCAATATGGTGGGGGGTATCCTGTAGCATTAACAGGTGAGGCGCATCTATCAACAACCCTTTCGGACGGCCAAGACAGTTTTATAAGCTCTGCATTTAATTCTATTTTTTCTGTGAGGCCGATCTTCCATAGTTTTTGCCTAAAACAGGTATGTTTTTAGGCTTTCTGTTTGTTTGTTTGTTTGTTTGTTTTTTTTTTTTTTTAACATGATCGTCTACTCTTGTATTATAAAAAACTGTTGTAAGCAGGAGCTGTTACATAAGATGAAAAGAGAGAGAGGGAAGAATTCCAAATAGGCTTGCAGTCCTTGACTTCTGAGAGTTAAGCTTAGTGAAAATAAGTTGAAATAGGTAACGGCTGTATTGCCGAATGAAGAGGTCGGCCAGAAGACAAAATTTGCTTGACATGTGACTGTTTACCAGAACTGGTTAACGAGTCTTCACCTAGGGCTCCTTTTTGCTGGCCTTGGTAGATGCTTCTGCTTGCATGCTTTGCGCGATGGACTTTATGTAGGTGATGGCCTCCTCCAGGTGTTGGCATCTTTCCTTGAGTTTCTCTATTTCTGCCTTCTGTTTCTTGAGTTTCTTCCTCTTTGACCTGCTGTCTGCATGAAAGTCATCTTCGAGCTCCTTGTGGTGTTTAACGAACCGGGCAATCATAAAGCAGTGTTCTTTGCAGAGGGTGCAGGTGTCATTACCCAGAACACGGTCCAGCGGGGTCTCCTTTTTTCTTGGCCCTTCTGGGCTTCTTTCTGCTTTCTGTTCTCAGATGGCTCTGCCATTTCTAAACAAGAAGGAGTTAGATAACAGAGATACGATGAGTGATGCGGTTTATACCTGATAGCTGAAGAAGGAGCTATCTCTGCACGGATGCTTTGCTGTCGGCCTCGCTTGATGTTGGAAGACTGGTCCCGGAGATGAAGCAACAAGCGCTTGGTGAGACAAGCGCTCAGTTGGCTTCTACTGCTGAGGGCGATTCTATTCCTATCAATACCCACTTCGATCCACAACTGATTCAGATTGCACAGAGAAATGCTGGGAAGGTCTGGAGAGGGAAGATGGATATAAAGAGGAGAGGGAGGCCTGTCATGATGAGAGGTCAGGATATTTTTATTGGGGAAGTCTGAATGCATATCCTGGACCATATCCTTGCTGCAGTCGGTGAGGGGGAGGAGGGGACGTTTACCAGCATTCGAATGGAGAGAGGCACGCGTGAAATAGAGATGCTTTGCGCTGATGACTGAGGTGTAGGATGAGGAAAGCATGGAGGAGAGTGCGTGGTTGAGATCGAGGAGAGATTGGCTTCCAGATTGACTGAGGAGAGGATGAGTTCTGAGGGCGCTGGACAGATTGTCTGAATGATGGCTGAGTCTGCTAAGGGATTGCCTTGTCATAAATCTTTTCATTCTCACGCACCTGTCCTTGCTGTCTGCTGACAGCCTTAGTTGCTAGGTGATCTGCATCTGCGTTATTTTCTCTTAGAATGTGAAGGAAGGTTGGGTCTCCCAGGTGTCTGAGGTTGTCCTGAATCCTGATCTTGATGTTGTTGAGGCCTTCCTTAATAAAATCTCTGCCTGAAACCATAGCGGCAATAATAATAGCCGAGTCTCCCAAAATTAGAGCATTCCTGATTCCCAATCTAAGCAGAAGAGAGGTCCCTAGGAAAAGGCTGTATGCTTCAGCTGCATTGTTGGAAGCATTCCGCAGGCCCCATTCATAACTGAGAATGCTTTTCCTGTTTTGATCTTTGATGATGCCCTTGCACCGGCTTTTCCGGGTTGTTCTTCGAGCACCGTCGAAAGAGAAGAACTGGCGCTTCTAATTTAAAATCCACTGTTGGACCTCTTCCTTGGAACCTCTTAGTTTCCAATTTGGCCTTGCTTTGTTAATTAATGCCTGAGAAGGCTGATTTTGATTGTGATTGAGACTAAATTTACTATACCAGTCTCTCTCTTCTTGGAGCCAGCTCGTTTGATCTGGAGGAGCTATGTAATTGGCACTGATGGATTCAGAGATGCTGGCTATTGTCTTTGCCAGAATACTAGCCATGTTTGGCTCTTTGTTGTTAAAGACATAGTTGTTTCTTGCTAGCCAGAGGTGCCAGCAAAGGGTGGCAGGGATGCATTTCCACACTCGGGTGAGGTTGTGCTTACCTTTCCTGGTATAGGGGTAGCTGTTCCTCCAGTTTTTCTGAAGGTTGGGAATCTGATCAAAGCTTTCTCGAGATTCCATGGGACTTATCAACTGTTTCCAGCAGCGATGTGCTAAGGGGCAGATTAGGAAGGTGTGTTGGATGGACTCCTCCTCTGCTCGACAGAAGCAGCAAATTGAAGGGCCCTGAATTCCTTTTTTCCTTAAGTTCTCAGCTGTAAGGATTTTCCCCTTGAGGAGTGTCCAATTGAAATATTTCACTTTGGGAAGACACTCTGACTTCCAAGCCACTGCGTGCAGATTCCACTTTGCTGTAGGAGATAAGTTTTGCAGAGTTTTATATCCTTCTTTCACTGTGAAATTCCTCCACGGGGTCCCAGATATTCTATCTTCAGTCCTCAAATTTGTTGGAGCAGAACCAGAGAGGGAAAGCTTGAGGTTGATCCATTGATCCTTGAGGCCGGGGGGTGTTTGGATATCTTCCAGTTAGCCATCTATTGTGGTTCATAAAGAGATGTCGAACAGGGATGTTAGCTTTCGTGCTTCCATCCAATCCTGCAGGGGTCGAAGGCCTTGTAGAAGGTTTCTCGGTTTTGAACCCATGATGCGGTCCAACCAAATCTTGGTGTCCTTTCCATTTCCTGGGAGTTTGGATACATTTTCTTTAAAGTGAGGCACGACTTTTTTGATCAATCTCCACATTGGTGTGTAAGGCCTGTCTACAATTGCTTTAGTGAGGATGTTAGAATTCAGACCTCTGAGGTATTTCCGTTTTATGGCCTCTACCCACCATGATCCTTTGTTTGAGAGAATTTTCCAAATCAGTTTGAGCCCCAGGGCTTGATTTGAGAGATTTGGGAGTTTAATGGAGAGGCCCCCTTTTTCATAAGGGAGGGTTACCTGATCCCACTTTACTAGACTGAATTTCTTGGTCTCCTGCTTTCCTCCCTGCCAGAGGAAACTTCTCATGATGAGTTCCATGTGTTTATGAATGCTGACCGGAGCCATAATGACTGCGTACTGGTAGATTGGAAGAGCTGAGAGGACAACCTTAATAAGAATTGTTCTACCGGCTAAGTTGAGCCAAGAAGCTCCCCAGCCCTGAAGGAGGCCTCTCATCTTTTCTATATGTTTTGTCTAGACTTCAGAGTTAACAGATTCCTTAGCCAAAGGCAGTCCTAAGTAGGGGAAAGAGCTCCAATTCCTTTGTGCCGGAATGTCCAAAATCAGAGATATTCTTTGTTGGATTTGGGGAGGGACATTCCATGTGTATATCCTGCATTTTCTATTGTTCAGTTTACCCCCAGAAGCTAAGAGGAAAGCATCCAAAACTCTTTTGAATCTCCTTGCCATTAAGCTAGAGGCTCCACCAATTAAAAGAGTGTCATCCGCGAAAAGCGAATGATTTATCTCTTTTATCCCTCTTTCTATACAAATTCCCGGGATCTCTTTGTTGCTGCGAAGGTGATCAAGATGGGTACTCAGAGTCTCAGCCATGATAATGTAGAGGAATGGGGAAAGGGGGCAGCCTTGTCTCAGCCCTCTAGAACTTCTGAAATATTTGCTGGGTCGGCCATTAATCAAAGGTGCAGTCCAAGGGTTGGAGATGCACCCATTGATTAATAATGCTAATCAAGTTGCTTGAGATCCCAAATTTTTTTAGAGCTGCTGTTAGGAAGGAGTGGTCCACACGGTCGAAGGCATTGGCCATATCCAGCTTGATTATCATTCCTCGTTCCCCTCTGTTGTTACTGCTGTGGATGGCTTCTTGTATGAGGATGACATTATCTGTAATTTGCTGCTTGGAACGAAACCCCTTGATTTTCAGATATTAAAAGAGGAAGGACTTTTTTGAGTCTATTGCAAGGATTTTTGTTATAATCTATAAGAGACATTGCATAAAGAAATGGGGCGAAACCTGTCAAACGAGAGGGGGTTTGCTTCCTTGGGGATCAGGGCAATATGTGAAGATTTGGTGTTCTCTCCCAGCTTATGATTTCTGAAGACATTCTTTATCATCCGGACAAAATCTTTTTTGATTGTTTCCCAGTGTTGTCTATAGAAGGCAACCGTGTATCCGTCTGGCCCCGGAGCCTTATCTTGCTGCATGCTAAATGTTGCAACGCGAATTTCCTCTTCAGTGATGTCTTGGTCCAGCTCTTGGTTATGTTCCTCTGATAATTTACACTCTATTTTACTGAGAAAGTCTGCGCTATCCATTTGCTGAGGTGCTGCTGAAAGGAGGGCCTTGAAGTGATTGTAGGCTGCATCTTTGATTTCTTCTTGTCCTTCACCTCTTTCCCATCGACCTCAATTTTGTCGATTTGATTGCCAGCTCTCCTGAGTTTAATGTTATAATGGAAAAATGAGGTATTCTTGTCACCGGCTTTCAGCCATAGGCAACGAGATTTCAATCTTTGTTCCTCCTCCTCTACTCGATTTTGTCGATAGAATTCCTTGTAGAGATTTTTTTCCAGCTCTAAATCTTCTTCTGAATATTGGATGGACTCTTTGTCATTATGCCACCGCTCCATCTTTGCGATCAAGTCTGTTTTTTTTTTCTTTCAGCGATCGCCGCTTCCTTTGCCCATTGCTTAATGACAACACGGAGGTGTTTTAATTTTGTTTCCCAGACAAAATGAGGCGATCCGATTACTTCCTTTTCCCACTGATTTTGTATGAGGGCACGAAAATCTTCTTGGAGGTCCCAAATTTTATTGTATTTGAAGGGGAGTGGCCCCAGATTGCGGTCTTTGACCAAGTTGAGGATCACTGGCTTATGGTCCGATGCTGAGGCGTGGATTAAGTAACTCTTAATGGACTGATAGTTCTCTGCTATTCCTTCCTGAATTAAAAACCTGTCCAGTCTCTCCTTAATATTATGAGAGCCTGATCTTTTATTGTTCCATGTATATTTGCCGTTTGACAAAGGAGTGTCGAGCAGATTGTATGACTGAATGATGGATTCTAGCTTATCCCGAGATGTGTCTGCATGAAAATTTCCCCCAAATTTTTCTTGCACATTTCTTATGACATTCATGTCGCCCCCGATGATTATTCTACTGTTTTGGATAGAAAGGAGATCTGTATCTATGGTATTCCAGCAGCTGACTTTATCCTTGTAGTGATTTGGGGCATATATGTTGTAGATGTGGAAAACTTCCTGGGTGCCTTTGTTTTTCATATTTGTTCTTATCCACCAAGTGCAGAGGTGTGACTTGATAATTTCCTAGTTATTCTTGTTCCATATTGTTCCTATCCCTCCTGATGCTCCATCTGAGCCTATTGAAAGACCTGTGAAATTTTTGAAGTGCTGTATTTGATGTTGAAAGTCCTGTTCAGTGATTTTGGTCTCCTGGATAAGGAGAAGATCTGGGTGTTCTTGATTTAACAAATCCTTTATTGCTTTCCATTTTAAGGAAGAGCCCATCCCCCTGCTATTCCAAGAGACCAGGATCATTATTTACCATTTGTTGGGTGGGATCCAGACTTCTCCTTTACCTTTTCTCCACTCCCTTTTAGCTTGCCTAAGTATGAGTCCATAGGTTGCTGTGTTCCCGTTGCCATTTCCTTTGCAGCTGTTTCATCTCTGAGTTCCTTGTTTGTCTTTCGGCCCACTTTCCTTGGGGGTCGGTGGGCTGATTGGCTTCTTTTGCTTTGTTTCTGGTGAGAATTCTTCGATGGTGGGAGGGGGGGGGGGGGGGGGGGGGGGGGGGGGGGGGGGGGGGGACGGTGGGAGGGGAGGGGGGGGCGGGGAGGGGGGGGGGGAGGGGGGGGGGGGGGGGGGGGGGGGGGGGGGGGGGGGGGGGGGGGGGGGTTCGAACGGGGAGAAGCTGCCGAGGGAGGGCGGGGGAGAAGAAGGTTCTTCGCAGACAAAGATTCAAAAGGGTTGAGGAAGAGGGAAAGCTGAGTTTGATGGGGGGGGGGGGGGGGGGGGGGGGGGGGGGAGACTAGATCCGGGGGGGGTTGTGGGTGTTTCCCTGTGTGGGAGAAGGCCTTTTACTTTTGACATGTTCCCATGAACCTATGCATTTTCCTCGGTGTTCTCTACTTCATTAGCTTTTAACTTAGTGCATCTATTTGCAAAATGGCCATACTCGTGACATACCTTGCATTTGAAGGGGAGCTGCTCGTAGTCCAGCTGCTGTATGTGCATCCATTGATCCACCTTTATCTTTATAGCTTCTGGCAGTCCTTTCCCTAGGTCTACTTCCACGCAGATCCTTGCGCATGCATGCATGTTCTTCCTTGGTTCAGATCTATCGATGTATTTTCCGACTGCATTTCCTATTGCTTTGACTGATTCGTCCCCCAGCAGTGTAGCGGCAGATGAGGGAGTCGGACCCAGACTGGGACCGCGTTTGGGATATCCATTTCCGGGTCGAAGTTCGGGGTCCATCTGTTCAGCTAAAGGCCTCTTGTATCCATGAAATAAGGTCCATTGCGGAAGATGAGGTTCTTGTCTTCTTTCGATTCAAAGAGGAATGTGTAATATCCACGTCCGCAGAATCTGATGGCGATCTTTCCTTGGATCATTGCGCTCCAGTTGCGCTCGACCCATTTTTGGACTGATCTTGGGGAGGGCCAAAGCCCGGTGAACTAGCCTACAAGGCCTCTTTCTGCCAGTGCTATTGCAGATTTCCTTGGCAGGGCAGGAGGAAGATTGACCTCCGGGATTTCATCCAGTTTTTTTATAAACTTTGTTACTGAGGGACGAGGTCTATCATCTGTAGGTTCAGAGAAAAGAGAGGCGAATATTTCTTCTTGGTTCTTAGAGAGTGGGGGAGGAGGGGCGGGCCCTGCCATTGCAGGCCCGCTAGGTCAAAGAGGAAGCAAAGCGGAGGGGAGGAGGGGGGCCCGAAGGCAGGTGCCCGAGGAAGGAGTGAAACACAGGAGGAGGCGAGGAGCAGAGCCCGGCCAGGCAGGGCCTGGGGGGCGAAGGCAAGCGCGCGCGGGATTCAAATTGCCAGAGCCACAGCCTCGTCGTCGCAAGCAGATTAGATGTTATGAAAAAGAAACAAAGGAGTTTCATCCGGCTTTCTGTTTGTTTTATTAAAAAATATCTCTTTGAATAAATTATTGTCATATCCTGTTGCCTGTTCATATTGTTGGGGCTACCTTTAGATTATATCTTTTTGATTTTGCAGACTTTAAACACATATCCAACCCATTTCCTTGTAAGCTCTACTATGCATATGATGATAAAACGTTGCATTTTCTTGGATCGGATTCTAGCTTAGTTATTTCCTCTGCTTTTGGGCATATGTAGCGTTAAGTGCATGTTAATGGAATTTGATTACTTGTTTCTTTGTGTTAAGTACATTGATAAGCAGAAAAACCTTTATCGCTTCCGAAACATCTTCACCATGCAATTTCTGGGTAGAAATGTTAGGACGTCTTACTATTTTCAATGGCATATTACCACAAGAACGCTTGAGATGAGGGATACCCAGATTACGTCTAGAAAAGATACAAATTGGTGTATTTTCAATGGCATATTACCACAAGTCTTCTTATTTTCAATAGAATATTACCACAAGAACGCTTGAGATGAGAGATACCCAGATTACCTCCAGAAAAGATACAAATTGGTGGTTCTTTCAGTGACATATCCCTAGCCAGTTTCTCAACAGTAACTTTCACCTTTTTCTCGGGAAGACTAATTTGAGAGGCTTCCATCTTTATACGAAACCACCTTCTTTCTTTTTCATGAATAGAAGATTTTGATATCATTAGGCATGGACTATCTGTTTTAACAAGTCCCAACATAAGTCGTCAAAATGGTCATATATTTTGTTCAATAGCACAATGACTGACCTGCAAAACATAAACCCCG
Organism: Pinus tabuliformis; assembly: GCA_031772625.1. Taxonomy (NCBI): domain Eukaryota; kingdom Viridiplantae; phylum Streptophyta; class Pinopsida; order Pinales; family Pinaceae; genus Pinus; species Pinus tabuliformis. The sequence continues at coordinate 570,672,396 of CM062812.1, read as the reverse complement.
TTTGTTAATAACATCTGGAGCATTAAAAAACACATTTTCCTTCACAATGAAGCAACATAGAAACCCTCAGAATTGAAAATATCCATTCTTACAAGTAGTGGAAAGACTGAACTGTAAGTCCCATCATAAGTCGTCAAAATGGGCATAGATTCTGTTCAATAGGACAATGCCTGACTTGCAAAACATAAAACCCGTTTGTTAATAACATCTGGAGCATTAAAAAACACATTTTCCTTCACAATGAAGCAACATATAAACCCTCAAAATTGAAAATATCCATGCTTACAAGTAGTGGAAAGACTGAACTGTAAGTCCCATCATAAGTCGTCAAAATGGCCATAGATTTTGTTCAATAGCACAATGCCTGACCTGCAAAACATAAGCCCCATTTGTTAATAACTTCTGGAGCTCCTTCTATTAGGGGATCTCCCTTCTACTAATTATTTCCAAAGCTCATATTTCATCTCAAATTCTGGGCTGTTTATATATTGTGTCATCCTTTCTTGTCTTCCTCATTGCAGTCTTTTATTATCAGGTGGAAATGTGCTTCTGAATTGGGTCTACATGGTCTTCTAGCATATGAATGGGACAATTTTATTAAGAATCTTATTCTCAATGGTCTAATCTTATCATAGGAGGATGGTTCAATTGCTTGTGCTTGGAACACCTCATTTGGGAAAATAACTTCTTGCCATGCCTATAATTCTATATCAGCATGTTCTTCCCTTCCCATGGTAAATTGGTGGTATAATAAGTTCCGGGACTGGCTTATTGCTCAAAAAATGAAATTATTCATATGGCTGGATTTAGAGAATTAGATATAAACATGGGACCCTCTATTGTGCTAAGGATTATCTAGGCCAAATATATGTATCCTCTATTCAAAGGACTTTGAATATGTCAATCACTTATTTTTTCTGTGTGATTTTTCCATGGAACTTTGGACTGCAACCCTCACGTTATTTAATATTTTGGACCTTGTTCCAATGTATCATATTGACCATTTCCTTTTCTTATGTGAGAAAAACATGGGTAATTATAAATCCTTTCCTATCTTCATCGCTTGGGGTGTCTAGAAGCTTCAGAATAAACATATCTTTGAAAGTAGAGATCTCTGACATCCTGCCTCATATTATGGGTTTCTTCTCTGTATGTCAAGCCTTTGAATCCTCCTCGTAGTCACTCCTTATGCTTCCCTCATAGTCCTCTATCTATAAATGTAGGTTTCTTTGATGATGCATATCATTTAGGTGTATGTGGAGGGGGTGCCATCAGTTTCCTCCCTAGAAATGGGTCTTATCATATTTGGTTGAATATTGGTTCAGAGTCTAATACCAAGGCAGGGGTTTTTGTAGTTTGGGCCCTTTTATATATTGAAACATCATTGAACATTATCTCCTGTCAGATTTATGGAGATTCCAAGTGTGTGATGGACTGGATAATGGAGAAGGGGAATTTTAAGGTTCTTTCCCTCAAGCACTAGATGTAACATATTTAAATTCTTAAGGGTCTCTTTCATAATCTATTATTTTAGCATATTTTGAGGGAATGTAACCGACATGCGGACTATATGTCCAAAAAATATCTACGGGTGGAGGAAGGCCACTTTTTATTTGAAGAACCAGGAGACTTACAATTATTGAGAAGGGGATATGTTCATATCCCCAGTGATCTTCAGTTGGCTCACTTCTTTTGATATGTCAAGAAATTCTATCCTTTTTGTCATCTTATGAATAAAATATTTTTGTTTGAACTGGTTATTCTTGTTTGTAACTAGGATTTTAATGTTCCATACTATCCGGGTTTTTATCTTTTTAGTAATTTTATCCATGTTCTACAAAGTTTATAGATGTTCTTTTCATGTCCATTTTTGGTCCCTGTTAGTTAATTTTGTGATGGATGTTGTTGTTGGCATTGGTGATGTCCATACCTTTGAGGTTTTTTGGGTCTTATATATGTAAATTTACTCCTCTTTCTTAATGAAAAGGATGATTTATCTTCTCTAGAAAATATTACCCTATAAAAGGGTTGGTGTTTAGGAGTTACGAGACTCAACAATTTTTCAGTTACGAGTCAGACTAACCCATATTCCTGTACTCTATTTTCCTACATGACAAAGTGATAAACAAAGGAAATGAATATTTTTTGAATATTTCCACCATTGATACAACCCATATGCAGTTCTAGGTAGGTAGAAACCATGTTTCTACCCCCAAAAGATCAACCATATGAAAAGGATGATAGAGTACATGGAGGCAAGGCTTGACCCTACCCTCCTCCTTCAGGGCTCCTGATATTTCTCAACAAAATATGGCAGTGAAAGTTTGCTACCTGTGAACAATGAATGAAACTAATATCTAGTGGTAACAAAAACCTCCAAACACGTTAGAAGGCAGTGAAGTTACATGGCTAACCTGGTCATGACAAGGGTCTCTAAGATGCGTTTGGTGTGGTGAGACCCCCACAACACGTGGAGATATTTCCTTAACAGAGGCTGATCATGATGCTAGCTTGGTTCAAGGTTCATATACCTACTCTGTTTGTTCTGCTGCTACGTATGCATATATATGCTCTTAGGTATACTACTAGGGAAAATTATCCATGCTTACAAGTAGTGGAAAGACTGAACTGTAAGTCCCATCATAAGTCATCAAAATGGCCATAGATTTTGTTCAATAGCACAATGCCTGACCTGCAAAACATAAACCCCGTTTGTTAATAACATCTGGAGCTCCTTCTATTAGGGGATCTCCCTTCTACTAATTATTTCCAAAGCTCATATTTCATCTCAAATACTGGGCTGTTTATATATTGTGTCATCCTTTCTTGTCTTCCTCATTGCAGTCTTTTATTATCAGGTGGAAATGTGCTTCTGAATTGGGTCTACATGGTCTTCTAGCATATGAATGGGACAATTTTATTAAGAATCTTATTCTCAATGGTCTAATCTTATCATAGGAGGATGGTTCAATTGCTTGTGCTTGGAACACCTCATTTGGGAAAATAACTTCTTGCCATGCCTATAATTCTATATCAGCATGTTCTTCCCTTCCCATGGTAAATTGGTGGTATAATAAGTTCCGGGACTAGCTTATTGCTCCAAAAATGAAATTATTCATATGGTTGGATTTAGAGAATTAGATATAAACACGAGACCCTCTATTGTGCAAAGGATTATCTAGGCCAAATATATGTATCCTCTATTCAAAGGACTTTGAATATGTCAATCACTTATTTTTTCTGTGTGATTTTTCCATGGAACTTTGGACTGCAACCCTCACGTTATTTAATATTTTGGACCTTGTTCCAATGTATCGTATTGACCATTTCCTTTTCTTATGTGAGAAAAACATGGGTAATTGTAAATCCTTTCCTATCTTCATCGCTTGGGGTGTCTAGAAGGTTCAGAATAAACATATCTTTGAAAGAAGAGATCTCTGACATCCTGCCTCATATTATGGGTTTCTTCTCTGTATGTCAAGCCTTTGAATCCTCCTCGTAGTCACTCCTTATGCTTCCCTCATAGTCCTCTATCTATAAATGTAGGTTTCTTTGATGATGCATATCATTTAGGTGTATGTGGAGGGGGTTCCATCAGTTTCCTCCCTAGAAATGGGTCTTACCATATTTGGTTGAATATTGGTTCAGAGTCTAATATCAAGGCAGAGGTTTCTATAGTTTGGGCCCTTTTATATATTGAAACATCATTGAACATTATCTCCTGTCAGATTTATGGAGATTCCAAGTGTGTGATGGACTGGATAATGGAGAAGGGGAATTTTAAGGTTCTTTCCCTCAAGCACTAGATGTAACATATTTAAATTCTTAAGGGTCTCTTTCATAATCTATTATTGTAGCATATTTTGAGGGAATGTAAGCAACATGCGGACTATATGTCCAAAAAATATCTACGGGTGGAGGAAGGCCACTTTTTATTTGAAGAACCAGGAGGCTTACAATTATTGAGAATGGGATATGTTCATATCCCCAGTGATCTTCAGTTGGCTCACTTCTTTAGATATGTCAAGAAATTCTATCCTTTTTGTCATCTTATGAATAAAATATTTTTGTTTGAACTGGTTATTCTTGTTTGTAACTAGGATTTTAATGTTCCATATTATCCAGGTTTTTATCTTTTTTAGTAATTTTATCCATGTTCTACAAAGTTTATAGATGTTCTTTTCATGTCCATTTTTGGTCCCTGTTAGTTAATTTTGTGATGGATGTTGTTGTTGGCATTGGTGATGTCCATACCTTTGAGGTTTTTTGGGTCTTATATATGTAAATATACTCCTCTTTCTTAATGAAAAGGATGATTTATCTTCTCTAGAAAATATTACCCTATAAAAGGGTTGGTGTTTAGGAGTTACGAGACTCAGCAATTTTTCAGTTACGAGTCAGACTAACCCATATTCCTGTACTCTGTTTTCCTACATGACAAAGTGATAAACAGAGGAAATGTTGTTTTTTTGAATATTTCCACCATTGATACAACCCATATGCAGTTCTAGGCAGGTAGAAACCATGTTTCTACCCCAAAATATCAACCATATGAAAAGGATGATCGAGTACATGGAGGCAAGGCTTGACCCTACCCTCCTCCTTCAGGGCTCCTGATATTTCTCAACAAAATATGGCAGTGAAAGTTTGCTACCTGTGAACAATGAATGAAACCAATATCTAGTGGTAACGACAACCTCCAAACACGTTAGAAGGCAGTGAAGTTACAGGGCTAACCTGGTCATGACAAGGGTCTCTAAGATGCGTTTGGTGTGGTGAGACCCCCACAACACGTGGAGATATTTCCTTAACAGAGGCTGATCATGATGCTAGCTTGGTTCAAGGTTCATATACTTACTCTGTTTGTTCTACTGCTACGTATGCATATATATGCTCTTAGGTATACTACTAGGGAAAATTATCCATGCTTACAAGTAGTGGAAAGACTGAACTGTAAGTCCCATCATAAGTCGTCAAAATGGCCATTGATTTTGTTCAATAGCACAATGCCTGACCTGCAAAACATAAACCCCGTTTGTTAATAAGATGTGGAGCTCCTTCTATTAGGGGATCTCCCTTCTACTAATTATTCCAAAGCTCATATTTCATCTCAAATTCTGGGTTGTTTATATATTGTTTCATCCTTTCTTGTCTTCCTCATTGCAGTCTTTTATTATCAGATGGAAATGTGCTTCTTATTTGGGTCTACATGGTCTTCTAGCATATGAATGGGACAATTTTATTAAGAGTCTTATTCTCAATGGTCTAATCTTATCATAGGAGGATGGTTCAATTGCTTGTGCTTGGAACACCTCATTTGGGAAAATAAATTCTTGCCATGCCTATAATTCTATATCAGCATGTTCTTCCCTTCCCATGGTAAATTAGTGGTATAATAAGTTCCGGGACTGGCTTATTGCTCCAAAAATGAAATTATTCATATGGTTGGATTTAGAGAATTAGATATAAACATGGGACACTCTATTGTGCAAAGGATTATCTAGGCCAAATATATGTATCCTCTATTCAAAGGGCTTTGAATATGTCAATCACTTATTTTTTCTGTGTGATTTTTCCATGGAACTTTGGACTGCATCCCCCACGTTATTTAATATTTTGGACCTTGTTCCAATGTATCATATTGACCATTTCCTTTTCTTATGTGAGAAAAACATGGGTAATTATAAATCCTTTCCTATCGTCATTGCTTGGGGTGTCTAGAAGGTTCAGAATAAACATATCTTTGAAAGCAGAGATCTCTGAAATCCTGCCTCATATTATGGGTTTCTTCTCTGTATGTCAAGCCTTTGAATCCTCCTCGTCGTCACTCCTTATGCTTCCCTCATAGTCCTCTATCTATAAATGTAGGTTTCTTTGACGATGCATATCATTTAGGTGTATGTGGAGGGGGTGCCATCAATTTCCTCCCTAGAAATGGGTCTTATCATATTTGGTTGAATATTGGTTCAGAGTCTAATACCAAGGCAAAGGTTTCAGTAGTTTGGGCCCTTTTATATATTGAAACATCATTGAACATTATCTCCTGTCAGATTTGTGGAGATTCCAAGTGTGTGATGGACTGGCTAATGGAGAAGGGGAATTTTAAGGTTCTTTCCCTCAAGCACTAGATGTAACATATTTAAATTCTTAAGGGTCTCTTTCATAATCTATTATTCTAGCATATTTTGAGGGAATGTAACCAACATGCGGACTATATGTCCAAAAAATATCTACGGGTGGAGGAAGGCCACTTTTTATTTGAAGAACCAGGAGGCTTACAATTATTGAGAAGGGGATATGTTCATATCTCCAGTGATCTTCAGTTGGCTCACTTCTTTTGATATGTCAAGAAATTCTATCCTTTTTGTCATCTTATGAATAAAATATTTTTGTTTGAACTGGTTATTCTTGTTTGATACTAGGATTTTAATGTTCCATATTATCCGGGTTTTTATCTTTTTTAGTAATTTTATCCATGTTCTACAAAGTTTATAGATTTTCTTTTCATGTCCATTTTTGGTCCCTGTTAGTTAATTTTGTGATGGATGTTGTTGTTGGCATTGGTGATGTCCATACCTTTGAGGTTTTTTGGGTCATATATATGTATGTACTCCTCTTTCTTAATGAAAAGGATGATATATCTTCTCTAGAAAATATTACCCTATAAAAGGGTTGGTGTTTAGGAGTTACGAGACTCAGCAAATTTTCAGTTACGAGTCAGACTAACCCATATTCCTATACTCTGTTTTCCTACATGACAAAGTGATAAACAGAGGAAATGGAGATTTTTTGAATATTTCCACCATTGATACAACCCATATGCAGTTCTAGGCAGGTAGAAACCATGTTTCTACCCCAAAAGATCAACCATATGAAAAGGATGATCGAGTACATGGAGGCAAGGCTTGACCCTACCCTCCTCCTTCAGGTCTCCTGATATTTCTCAACAAAATATGGCAGTGAAAGTTTGCTACCTATGAAAAATGAATGAAACAAATATCTAGTGGTAACAATAACCTCCAAACACGTTAGAAGGCAGTGAAGTTACAAGGCTAACCTGGTCATGACAAGGGTCTCTAAGATGCGTTTGGTGTGGTGAGACCCCCACAACACGTGGAGATATTTCCTTAACAGAGGCTGATCATGATGCTAGCTTGGTTCAAGGTTCATATACTTACTTTGTTTGTTCTGCTGCTACGTATTCATATATATGCTCTTAGGTATACTACTAGGGCAATTATCCATGCTTACAAGTAGTGGAAAGACTGAACTGTAAGTCCCATCATAAGTCGTCAAAATGGCCATAGATTTTGTTCAATAGCACAATGCCTGACCTACAAAACATAAACCCCGTTTGTTAATAACATCTGGAGCTCCTTCTATTAGGGATCTCCCTTCTACTAATTATTCCAAAGCTCATATTTCATCTCAAATTCTGGGTTGTTTATATATTGTGTCATCCTTTCTTGTCTTCCTCATTGCAGTGTTTTATTATCAGGTGGAAATGTGCTTCTGAATTGGGTCTACATGGTCTTCTAGCATATGAATGGGACAATTTTATTAAGAATCTTATTCTCAATGGTCTAATCTTATCATAGGAGGATGGTTCAATTGCTTGTGCTTGGAACACCTCATTTGGGAAAATAACTTCTTTCCATGCCTATAATTCTATATCAGCATGTTCTTGCCTTCCCATGGTAAATTGGTGGTATAATAAGTTCCGGGACTGGCTTATTGATCCAAAAATGAAATTATTCATATTCCACTTTGTGACATGCTTGCTCTCTTCATGAGCTAATTGCTGATAGTTGAGCTGGCCTTGAGCCCTGAAGAATCTAGTTTATCCTGGCTACCATTCTCAGAATGAGGGAAAGTACCCAGTGGGTTTCCTCCGGAAATTCATTATGCAGAGAAAAAAAAGGAATATCAAACCACAAATGGGACATCTGAATTCGCTATATCCAAGTGCTTACTTTGCTGTAATGAATAGCCTTTTCTAACTATGTTTATTTTCTTTCCTAACTATGCCAAGCACTATGTTACAATGTTAACTATGGCATTCTAGTATCTCCTATTTTTCATTTTCAAATACTATATCTAGCTGTTGCATTGCTGTATTCTTCTTGTGCCAAATGCTTCATCGTTGCTTCAGAAATTCAGATGGCAGTTATGGATCAAGATTTGTAGATCAAATAGTGTGTATTCCTTAATCAAGGATTCAAGCCCTGCTGTGACAAGGAGTCCATAGATTCTGACTCATTTACAATAAGGACTGCTTCGGAAGTCTGTCGTAATTAAGGGCTAATCCATACCATAATTCTGAGCCTCAATGTTTCAGCCATTGTCTCACCTAAGTGACATCAATAGCACTGCAGGCATATAGATGTAAGCTATTAAAAAATCTAAAGTTTTCTATTGAGGCAAATTTCCAGAATAATATCAAGCCAAGTGAATAACTCTAATATTGATTTTCATTACTTGCTTCAGAATTTGCTCACAGCTGTAATGGCTTTGTCCTGGTCCAAGGATGATTCAGAGATCTGAAATGGATCCATGCTTGAAATTAGGTTCATAACTAAGGCTGAAAATATATCCCTTGGTCCTTGAAATAATCCAGTATGACAATAGCTAATGAATGCCCTTCAATTTACTTAGGATTCTGCTTTAGACTTGATGATACAAATAGTAAGTTCAAGATTTGAAGACAACAGAGTTGAAGGATCTCGAATTGTTCAAAGTATTGAGTAAGGGTTCTTGCTTCAGAGAACTGCAACTTCCACCTTCAGATTTCCAGAAGAAGGTGATCATGAATTCTTATCAACAAACTTCTAAGTGATTGTTTTTTCTCTTACTTGGGCTTGTCCTCACCTAAGCTCTGATACCATGTTAAATTTTGATTAACGTGTTCTTTGCTTAGGACAGTCACTTCAATGATCTACATCAACCTATGAATTAGGCCATCTTATTTCCAAGATCTTGATGTAGATCTTATATAACCTCAGGTAGTAGATAGATTGGAAAAGGGGTTTTTTGTAAAGATAATTAATCACGTCCATCCATTTAAATTTAACAGTCCATCCATGCTGCATAACAGTACTAGTTTCTTGGTGATCCAACCATACTCTGTCTTCAAATTTAACATTCCATCCATGCTGCATAGCAGTACTAGTTTCTTGGTGATCCAACCATCATGGATATCGCAGCGTACGGTAATTCTATTTTTAAATGTTCGTTAGTAGTACTTTCCAATCAGGGAATTCCTAAACCTTAATATGTTGTGTTAAATTCAAAGATACTTTCCTATCAGGGGATTCCTAAACCTTAATATGCCATGTTACATTCAAAAAGGGAAAAAATGAACTTCCTCTGGAGGCAGTTGTCCTCTCAATTACCACACTTTGAGACTATCATTTATTTGCAATTAATCAATTAGAAATAGAGAGATTTTTGCTGTCCTACATCTCCATTGTCTTCTTCATCTTTTCCTAGTGCTTTTCTCATGGTTGTGCATGTTGAAGTTGCTTCTCCTTTGAAGGTATGAAAGAACCATGGCAATAGGTATCAGAGACAAAAATGGTCCTGCTGAGACTCAAATGGTGAAGATCAATAGATATCGATGATGAGTTTATGTGAAATTCATGGAGCAAACCTTTAATCAAAACATTTTGAAAGAGAATGGATGAGGACATAAAGAGATGGGCTGGTTTCAAAGAGAAAGAAGTCAACAACAGCGGAAAATGGGACAACAAACAGACAAGGAAGAAGAATGAAAATGAGTAAGCTTTTTTTCAAATCAGCAAAATATATAAACGAGAGGAGACATTTCTGTTTATCCCCTCGATCTTTTTTTTCCTTTCTTTGTTTTGCGTACCACCACCTTTACACATTAAGCTTTGCTCTTAGTATCCTTCTCTACATACACGAAAAAGTTGTCTCCCATAGATTTTTCTCTCATGGCTATTTACTCTCACATTTCTGACTTGATCTAACGTAATTCTCCATCTGCTGTACCCACTCCCCATGAGAGAACTGTCTTACAAAAATATATCAAATTTAGCCAATTATCAAACCATAGGTCAATTGGGTGTAGCTCCAGTTGTTGAGAGGAAAGTAGTTATCCTCCTACATCTGGGTTCATATTCCACTTTGTGACATGCTTGCTCTCTTCATGAGCTAATTGCTGACAGTTGAGCTGGCCTTGAGCCCTGAAGAATCCAGTTTACCCTGGCTACCATTCTCAGAATGAGGGAAAGTACCCAGTGGGTTTCCTCCGGAAATTCATTATGCAGAGAAAAAAAAGGAATATCAAACCACAAATGGGACATCTGAATTCGCTATGTCCAAGTGCTTACTTTGCTGTAATGAATAGCCTTTTCTAACTATGTTTATTTTCTTTCCTAACTGTGCCAAGCACTATGTTACAATGTTAACTATGGCATTCTAGTATCTCCTATTTTTCATTTTCAAATACTATATCTAGCTACTGCATTGCTGTATTCTTCGTGTGCCAAATGCTTCATCGTTGCTGCACTAATAGCTGTGCCTTTTGCTGATATTAACCATGCCATTTGTGTGATGGTATTTGATAAATGTTTATAAATGTTGATCAGGAAATACCAATTAATCATAGTTAAATGGTTAATTACATGTGTGGTCTCAATTGCACGTTTTCTTTACCCAAATATAGGGGGTTTGAAGAGTTTATTGCCGATCTTCAAAACAATTGAGATTACTGTTTCCAGGGAAAATTATTTGGATAGAATGTTTATTATTTTTTCCTGAAACTTTATATATTTTTACTGTTTAAATTTTTGTTTTAAGAGCCACAGCATATCTACTACCTATGACTTTTGAATTCCAAAGTTGGTTAATAAGGTATCCACAATCTAAATTCACTTGTATTTACTTGTATGAGGAATTACAAATACAATGCACTTATTAAATTGGAGATGAAAACTGAATTACTAAATAGTTTGAGTTAACAATATTTCAATACTGAGACAATCTTCTATTACAAATGAAAAGAGTGCTGAAATATGGGCATTTGTTTGGAATTCACTCTATGTGGCACTGTACCCAGTTAGTTTTATTGTTCTGTTTATCTGGTTTTACTTATAACACTTAAAAAGAGGATGAGAATGGAAACAGTAAAGGAGTAGAGAAACATTTTCCTCTGCGATAACAATAGCTATGGTGGAATGGTAAATGCTCCTCGCATATTCACACCTTGGAAACCTTATCTCGAAATGAAGCTAGTCCTCACTTGCATTAGAGCAAATCCATTTGAACCTTGTTGGGCCTTGAAAGAGAGATCAAATTTCTCCAAACACCTCGTAAACAAATATTCTTGTAAATTTTTTATATTTTTAATACAAAACAGTTGAAAGGTAAGATAGGCCCCATATAGTTGACTCAGTAATAAAATTTAATTATTTTTAAATTAGATTTTTTTCATACAAAACATGTCTCCTTGAACAGAACATACTGAAAAGGAAGATAACCCGATAACCCCATATAGTTGACTTAGTAATTAAAATTTTAAGTTTATATGGTATCAAATTCCTCATCAAATTTCTTTCCACATCATCCAGTGGTAAAAAATATATCGAAGAATTCAATATATTTTAATACACAATATATATTTTTTAATTTTTTTACATAAAATTTTATGTTTATCATATCAAATATTTTATATTTATAAGAAAGATTAAGTTTCTAAGAGTTTAATATCTTTTAATATGTAGCATATATTTTTAATATCTTTTAATATGTAGCATATATTTTTAATAGACAATATATTAAAGGGAAAAATAATAAGATAACTTTTTTGTAAGTTAGTAAAGTTTCAATATATTACTAAATAAACATACAATACAAAAATAGTAGCTGGTTTACCAAACCAGTTGTAGAAGAAGATTCTCTTTGTCACACATTTAACCAGGCATGCCATTAGATTTTTTTGTCTTTACTTTCCCTTATATAGTTCAAAAAAGTTCCCCTTCCCACTACTACTATATGTAGGTCTGCCTATCTGAATAGCTATATAGCTCTGATCTTCAGACCTAAACTTGACAAAATAACTACAATACTACCTATATAAACATAACACAAAACTAAACAAAAGATTGGTCGATGCCATGATCAACTAACACAATATTATTTGCTTGGAGTTGTTATCGTCGTTGGCCCCATTGTTGGGTCCTCCACAAGGGTTGTCGCTGGAGCCTCTAGGGTTGCCAGTGGACAGCCGCCTGCAGCGCAAGCCTCTCGAACTTGATACTTCCTCAAGCGGGCCAAATCTCCTATCTCTACACCCATCGATATATCCACATTATCGATATAATTTAGATAGATTGAGAACATTTTGTTAAGATCCCCAATTCTGCCAACATGCAATTTCTCTATGTTAACCAAACCCTTGAGAGCCTCTTCAATTCCTTTTAGGCGTTGGTCTATAGATTTTAACTCGATTTCTGTCTCGAGTTGCCTCTTTTTCCTCTACTCTGCTGCCTCTGCTTGCAGCTTTTCCACTAGAGTCTTGACATGCCAAGCGGTCTCCAAGGTCTTTTGGTACACAGTCATCTATGTTTTGGATTTCCCTGTGTTGATGATCCAATCTCCTTCCTCCTCTATTCTACCATCAAAGATAGCCCTACAATGTCTTCGAACCTCACTCTCCCAGATTTCCACTATATCCTTCCCTTTTGTGTGACTGTTTAGCAACAACCTCTGCTGCTTCCTCCATGCATGTCTGTTTGCAAAACTCAAAGCCCTGAGCATCTGCTCGGGAACTACCTCTTGGCCTACTAGCATCACTCTAGCTCTTACTCATTGCACTCCCTGATAACTGAATTTCCCTCATAGAAATTACTATCACCAACTCACAATTACACCACCTTTCAGTGTTTTGCCTTATGTCGATGAAGCATGCTCCCTAGCTATGATTTAAAGATGACACCCCAGATGAGACTTGCCTCGCCGATATTTGAGTACTTTCCCTCTCCATTTTTAGTAACTCTAACCTGCTAGCGATGTTGTTGTTCATTCGTGTGTACTTGTGGACGTCCTTCCTCTCATTTTCCCTTGCGAGCGGTTTGTTCAAAATCATAATCACCCTGACCTTGCTCTTGTATGTTTCCCCTCTTGATTTCGTACCTTCCCACTCCTCTTGCCACATCTCCTATTAATGAGACGATCACACTAACAATCTATTATGGGGGAAATCCTCTCCTTCCCATGATTAACCATCACTCTATCCTTGTATTGCAGACACATACCGCTTCAAGTTTCCTAAGTATGTCCATAATGAAGGATTATTTGTTCGTATGAACTGGTAGATCACTGTCCTGATTCGGGCCCACCCCTTCTCTATCAACCTGCCTTAATGGCGTGGAGTGATCTCTCTCTGCCAACCTTTGGCTTTCCTCCTTTAGCTAGCCCTCTGAAAACTTGCACATCACGTCGGTGAGCAAATGGACATTATCTACCCCTTTATTTTCCACCCTATCCACCAACACATTCGAAAACCACTGAAATAAGGTGAATTCCATGGTTTTCAACACCTCCAGATGTTTTTGAATGCGTTGGATTAATGGGGGCAAGTGCCAGTTCCATGTTACTTTACTTATTTGTGTGCCACATTGTAACTTACGTGTCACTTGAATGATAAGAGGTGCGGTTCCTACTAGGTCTGGTTCCATGGGAGTTTGCATGGGCTTACAGCCATTCATATGGGATTTCTCAATAAGTGTCTTGGCATATTTTCTTTTATATACAAATATCCGGTGATGTGTCTGTCACACCTCCAAACCAAGACACTAATGCAATAGACCAAGATCGGTCATGTCAAAATACCTTTTCAAATCTTGCCAAAATTCTCTTCTCATAACTACCTGTGATTACTAAGTCATCGACATACACAACGATGATCACAATATCCCCCCTTGATCTTTGCAGTAGAGGTTAGGATCATAAGGGCTTCTCTTTCAGTCGTGCTGTGCAAAATGCTCATCAATTTGTAGAGAAAGTTCCCACAATATATTCCGTTTAAGCAAAATATAATGCTTAATATTTTGCAAAATAGATACAAATGGATTACTGCGATGTAGTAATATCTCCGAAAGAGTATCTAAAAGCATATTTTCAAGATATTTACACCATGCAGAGGTAAAAAACCAGGGCATATATGTTTAAATCCCTCCCATCAAAGTACCTTGAGGTCCCTCTAATGGTGCAAGCCTAGAAGAACTCCAATTAGGAAAAAATTGTATCAAACCTTGAGGATAGGGTGAAACAATGGAATGTCAAAGCCCTAAACCTAGGTGGTCATCTGATTCTAACAAACACAGTGCTACAAGCTATTCCAAGGTATATGTTATCTATCCTCCCTTCTCCCAAAGGAGTACTACAAAAGATCTGGGACATCCAAAGGAACTTCTTGTGGTGAGGGGTAGAGGTGAAACGAAAATGGGCGCTAGTGGCCTTAAATAGAGTGCAAACCAAAAGATGCAGGTGGGCTAGGTCTTCAAGATCCAGAGGTAACCAACAAAGAAAATGGAGCAAAATTATGGTGGAGATGGTTAAAAGGGGGGTCATCACCTTGGGAAAGGCTTTGGAAATCAAAATATGCACCTAATTTCCATACAAAAAAGTTAGTTTGGTTATCAAGTTCCACTCAGGGGTTGGCAATTTGGAATTTAGCATGGAATAAAAGAGGTATAATGCAAAAACACTATTCTGGGAAATCAGAAATGGAAAGGAGGCCCTATTTTGGGATGATGCATGGTAGAAACAAGCTAAGTTATGCAGGGAGGAATGACATCCCTTCAAACTAAGCACATAAATATAAGAGTATAGAGAATTCCACCAATTCTAGGATCAAGGACTAGAAAATAACAAATGGAGGCGATGGAATTTTAATATCTTTCGACGGCCAACCCAGAATGACTTAGCTATTCAGTATCTAACATGGAACTAAGAAAATTAAGAATTATGTTCAATAATGACCAAGACCAACTCAAATGGGGGAAAAAAGAAGATGTGGAGTTCAATCTCAAGGAAGTCAAAGCTTATCTTAGTGAGGGATATACTGGTACAAATGATCCATCGTGGAGAAAACAAGATGGTGCCACATTGGCCATAAATTAAAATTTTCATGTCATTGATTTTACACCGGAAGGTCCTAACTCAGGACAAACTTATAAAGAGAGGATTTATAGGTTCCTCTTTGTGTTTCCTCTCCGAAAACACAAAAGAGAGGCTTAATCATTTACTCAACACCTGTAACTATATGGAGGCACTATGGGACTAATTAGCCTCAATATTTAGATAAAGAAACCAAAGTCGAGAGAGCATACAAGAAACAATAAAGAAATGGTGGGTGCATTATACAAAAAACGAGGTGGTGAACCTTACCTGAAATTTCATTCGAGGTTTCATCCTTTGGGAAATTTGGAAGGAGCACAATAGATGAATATTCTCTTATAATAAGCTTCCTGTTGACAACCTAGTGGAAGGAAAAATGTGTCAGCTAAAGGAAACATTAATTAGTACGGGAAATCAACCATTAGAGAAACAACCACCCCCCAAGGAAACACAAATTTTGAAGTGATGAGGCTTCATGTTTTTCACCCTGTTTTCCCCAAATAAATATATTCTAGTAGGAAGAATTATTCATTACTTTCCCCTCTTACAAGCAAACACTCGGCAAAAAAAGGATTTCACACCTCGGAGTTTTTTTGTAGGATAAAGGGAAAGGTGAGTGGGTATCCTGCAGTAGCTGCATTGGTCTTATTAGCATTACGCCACTTTTCATATGGGTCTTCACAACAAATAATCACCATTACACTTTGTTGATTTGTTTTAAAAATAAACATAACACGCAATAGATTTCTTTTGGGATGCAATGTTGTTGTTGGTAGTATGATTGTATTTGTGCCACATGTAAAGCTAATATGTTTAAATTTCTTTCACCTTGCAATATTTTTATTGGAAATGTGCTTGTGTTTGGGCTAGAAACTATGCTAGATTTATTTTGCTTTGCAATAGTGTTGTTGTCAATTTGGTTGTTTATGATAAAAGGAAATCTAGCAAGTGTTAGATTTCCATCACTTTGGCAATGTTATTGGAAATGTTGTGCTTGTGTTTGGGCTAGAAGTTGTGTTAGATTTCTTTTGCTATGCAATGTTGTTGTTTTCAATTTGGTTGTTTATTATAGAAGGAAATATAACACGTGTTAGATCTCTTTCACCTTGGTAATGTGCTTTTGTTTGTGTTAGAAGGAAATATAGCATGCACTAGATTTCTTCTGACATAAAATGTTGTTATTGGTAGTATGCTTGTATTTATGCTACATGTAAAGCTAGCATGCGTTAAATTTATTTTACCTTGCGACATTGTTGTTGGAAATGTGATTGTGTTTGTGATAGAAGTTGTTGGATTCTTTTGGCTTTTGTTTGCCCTACAATTTTATTGTTGCCAATGTGCTTTTGTTTTTGCTAGAAGTAAATCAATCATATGCTAGATATCTTCTACACTGCAATGTTATTTTTGGCAATGTGATTGTGTTTGTGCTACAATAAACTCTAGAATGTGTAAGATTTCTTTTACTTTGAAATGTTTTTGTGAGTAATATGCTTCTATTTACGTTAGAAGAAAATTTAGCATGTGGTGGATTTCCTTCGCCTTAGAATATTGTTATTGGCAATGTGTTTGTGTTTGTGCTAGAAGGAAATCTAGCATGTGCTAGATTTATTTGACCATGTAATGTTGCTTCTAGCAATATGCTTATGTTTGTAGTAGAAGGAATGATATTGATTGTTAGCTTTCATTTGAGGAAACAATGTTTCATTACATACAACATGACAACCATAATATTTTTATTTTTGCATTTATATTACTTTTTCGGAAGTTGTGTGTTTTTGGGGAAATATAAAGTCACACTTTACATGGTTCATTCTTTTAATTACAAGTTACGATGTAATTGTTGTTACAGAATTGATGCAAGCTACAATGGAAAATATAATTTTGGCAAAAGGGGACTATGTTGATCTCCTTATTAATGATCAAGTCATTGGGCTAGCAAGGGTTGAATCTGCAGAGTCTGGAACTTATTATGTTGGAAAAAGGGTTAATGTTGGTTATGTTGCAATTTTGATAATTGATCTCATTCAACCACATTTGATTGATGATGATGTTAATGAAGGGGACATACATCCATGGAAGATTGTGGATTTGAGACACCACATAGGTAAATCAAAATATTGAAGCATGTGTTATATATTTTTGATACTATAATAAATGTTCTTTTTTTGAGTAAATACTAACATTATTTACATTTGTTTATAGGTACAAATGTTTCTTCTACATTTTCTATTGGAGACAAGGTAAATCTTCTACAACTTGGAGTGAAGGTGGGCGAGGGCTCCATATTCAATACAGAGCTTGGGCATAAAGTGCATGGAAAGATGGTAAAGAAAGGATGCATAGTGGTTAAAATTGAAAAGGTGTTAAAACATAATGCTCCTCTACCACATCCAACAGGGTTTGAGCATACACTTGGGGGTGCATTAGAATCTTATGAAATTTGGCCAGAATCAGATTTGGAGCCTCACTGTCATGATCATGCCATAAATATTCCCCAAGATAGGGTTAAATTCATATGTGCAAAGGTTTCTCTTACACATGAATGCATGGGAACAAGCATGTGCATTGCCAAAGGAATGCTAGTTCATGTCCGCGAGGATGACATTGTTGAGGGTGAAACACTAGGTGAAATGGATTTTGGTGTTTTTCTAGAAGAGATAGATGGAAGTTGTGAGATATGCAAAATTGGAGATAAGTCTGTACATTGTTTGGTTAGATGGCCAATAAATAAGTTGGTGGACAACAAAGGTGTGATATTAAGGGTCAAGGAAAAGTTCAAGGAACCACCCAAAGAAATGGTGATATGGGATGTTATAGAGGACGCAAATCCCTTAAACAAATGGGATGGGTACCTTTGTAATGAAAAAGATAGAAACTCAATTGATATGAATGTAACAAGGCCATATAAAAGGATTAAACGAGTTATGGCTACAAAAAAAACTGCAAAATGTCAAACAAAAATAGATGAAGAGAAAGAAATTCGACTTTTGGTAGCAGATGTATGTTGTAGAAAAGATTGTCTTCAACATGTCGATAGGAAGGCCATTGCAGGTGCTAGAAGGGGTATGAGACAAATAAATACAAATGGTATTAGAGAATTTGTCTTGAATTCACTCATGTCAAACACAGTGATGTCAAGCGGCCATGACCTACCACCTATTGCTAGAAATGTAAAGGACATGATATTTAATGGGAATATTATTTGTAAGAAAGCATGGTATAAGATACATAAAATTCCTCAAAGCACATTCTATAACTACCAGCATTATTTCCAACATGGACAGATCAAAGCTATTCATGGTAACACCAACACATGCAAAGCACGAGCTCACACAGTGGTAGCTATAGAAATATTGCACAAAATTGTAATGGATAATTCAGATTTTTCACCAAATCAAACATGTCAAGTTGAAGAAGATGGAACATCTGCTCCTTTAAGACTGCTTCCTTCGACTTACACACAAAATTCTTTGTTAGAAGAGATCAATGAGGCTCTTCAAAAGCTCAATTACCCATCAATATCACAACCAACAATGAGCAAGATCTGGAATACTAAGTTTCGAGATGTGGCATTTTCAAAGAACACCAACTTCAGTAAATGCAGTCAATGTATTGTGTTGAAAGCACAAATGGAGTCAGCAACTACAAAAGAGTTGGAAGAAAAGGCATGAGGTAGGTTGACGAAACATAACAAGATTGTTATGTGTGGAAGATATTGCTACTATGCCCATAGAATTATGTCAGAGCGGTTTCCAAAGGAGTATTTGAGCATTATCCATGATAAAATGGACAAAAAAAAGACATCAATCCCAAGGCTACGTGTCAAATCAAAATATGTTTTAGGAACAAATTTGGGTTTGTCATTGACGGGTATGCTTACACATGGGCATAAGGCGGGAGGTTTTGGTCATTTCTCCTTACCATTTGTCCATATGGGATCACAATTTACTATTACATCCCTTGCAAAGTGCTTAAGGGACCTTGAAGACCCACAAATGGATATGTATGGTGATCTACTTTATGAAAGTGGAATTTCAAGAAACCCACTTACAAATGCATTACTTGACACCTCTATTTACCCAAAATGTCAAGGGTACAAGGATGATTTTATATCTCATGGAAGTTCAAAAAGTCAAAATGTTGATTTTAAACCTCTTCCTCCACATTTGTTGTTACAGTTGGACAATGCAACAAGTGATAATAAGAATCGCTATCTTTTCATGTTTCTATTACTTTTAACTGCACTTGGTGTCTTCATCACTATTGAGGTTGGGTTCTTGCCTGTGGGGCACACCCATGAAGACATAGATGGAACCTATGGAAGAATGTCTTCCAACCTAAAAAGTAAAGATATTTATTCTTTACCTGAAATGATGGATACATATCGCATAATTGAAGAAAATAGAGTGTTTCCACCTACACTTATTGACAAGGTCTATGACTTCAAAAGTTTCCTTAATGGATACATTAAGGAGGGAAAAAATGCACTAGTTGGACATCTTAATGTTCAATACTTCCAATTTCTTATACTCAATGATGTTCCAGTACTAAGGTATAAAGAATCAATTAGAGACTCTGAGTGGTTAGAACCAGTTGAGTTATGGAATACAGATGATGAAGGTCGACCTATAATTCCCATAGGGAAGCCATCTTTCTTAGCTTCCAAACAGAATGATGTCTATTTAAAAGAACTAAAGGAAGGGATAACATCATACATAAAAATGTGGAAAGACACTATTGGGAATGAGGATTCACCAATTGTTACAGAGGAATGGAAAAATAAAGTGGTGTATTGGGAAAAAGTTCTTGATACATTAGATGGAATCTATAATGATCATAGAATAATAGATGGAAATGATTCATCTTATAAGGATTTCTGGCCCAAGACAAGGCACATTGTTGATGTTGATCGTAATGCACTCCAAGCAATCTCAAGTATTATGGATGGAGATTTTGATAATGCGATAGATGAACCAATATATGTTGGACCCAAATGCAACAAGTCAAAGCCAACATTCAATCTGATGATTGATGTTGAGAAAGGAAAGATGTTGCTAGTTAGATCAGGAAATGAGGATGCAGGTGAGATGATTTGGATGGCAAAATCCATCTCAAATATCTTTAGGGATAATGAAAGTGAGAATCTTCATGTAAAGGTTGACTAGTGGAAGCCTATGTCAGGGAAATACAATGGAAAATTTCTAGTGCAATATTGGGTACCAAATCCTGATGACAAAGAACTTGGCTCTATTCCAATTAATACCATAGTGTGGGCATGGATGCCAAAGAAAGAACATTGCAAGAAGACCAAGATAAATAAATATGGTGTAGAAGCCATTCTTGATCTACTTGAGCGAATATCTTAAGAGTAGGTTTATATGATACATAAATGTAATTTTTTTTGGAGGATCTATTAATATACATTCAGACACACTTTCCCATATTTGTTGTATAAATATTCTCTTCATATTTTTTTGAAGGAGTTTTATATTATTTAATATTTCAATGTAATCATGTGTTATACAAATTACATGACAATGCCATAAAATATTTAAGTTTTCAAAGCTTTATTTGACCAGCATGACTTCTCACCATATCAAATATGTGTAATAAAATTCAATAATGCACCTAAAAACATCTTCTAAACTTGTTATATTAAAACAACAGTGGGGTACCTAATTAGTAGTATTCTATTTAATATAAACCATTTAAACAGTTAATGAATAAATGCTAGACGCTTGATATAATGTTTGAGGTGAGTTTTCCTTAATTTTCCTTATTATAATTGATATAATCAAATTCCCTATTTTGTTGCACGTTAATTTATAAAAAAAATATTTTGATCATTGAACAACACAACTAGAATTATAAAATATTTCTACTTATAGATTTTGAAGTGGTGCCAACATTATACTAGTATAATTAATTTGTACTCAACTTAGGAAAAGTAGTTAGTGTCAATTTAAAATGGTCAATAATAGTAAGAAAAACAATATTAATATATTGTTAAATAACTTTATAGGTAAGATTTTTTTTACACAATCTAGTATTCATGGTCATATTTAATACATAAATATAAATGTTAATGGTAATAGAAATAATGTAAGGAATTTAAGTTTTAGATGAATGTTAATATGTTCTTTTCAATATAGTATTCTTAAACATTACAGGGATAAAAACTAAACATGTGTAATAAATATCTTAATCATTTTTCTCTCTTTCTTGTTGTATTTGAAAATAATCAAATTGTACTACTTTGTTACTATTCTAATTCATGATTGATTTTGATCATTAAAATGATTAGTAATTGAGACGAGAGGCTCATTTTACAGCCCAATATGGGGGGATGTGTAAGTTTGTCTATCCGTTGTGCCCGTTTAAAATAAAAATTATGTTCTAAATAGAAAAATATAAAAAAAGAATATTTTGTAAAGTAATTAGAAGTAAAAAAAAATGTGTGAATGAGAGGTTTAAATCTTATAATTTTCAAAAGTAACTATTTGAAGATTTATGTTAACTAATTTATGTCAATATCAACTTCATATATATCTATATATATATATAAAAAGTTTCTTATGGTTAAAAATATTATTTGTTCGTATATATACTCTATTTAGCATTCAAAAATATAGTTTCAACAATTAAAAATAACACATTCTATCTTTCACTCTAAATGTGTTTGCACTTGAAATTTGATCCCTACATCTGCACTTAAAATGGATCTATGATGGTATATATTGGACACGTTACTATGATCATTTGTCATTGAATAACTTTA
The DNA here is from genome assembly GCA_031772625.1 of Pinus tabuliformis. NCBI lineage: Eukaryota > Viridiplantae > Streptophyta > Pinopsida > Pinales > Pinaceae > Pinus > Pinus tabuliformis. The sequence goes on along the minus strand of CM062812.1, from coordinate 570,650,474 downwards.
TACTTAATATATAGCTTGCATATTAATATATTATTCATTAAGTAAGCCTCAACCAACTTCGTTTCTTACATAAAAGTACAAATAATAAATAAAAATAAATTATATTCAACATTTAATTTGATCCTAAAAAAATGTTTTCTCCATAACTCTAAAATGGTGCAAACTTCTTACAATAGTATGTAATGATGATGGTGATAATAATGATTATCATCCACTAAGACCAAATATGGTATATAAGAAGGTAAAAAGATATTACTAAAAGTTATTTTGAATTTTAAATTGTGCCAACATTGTTTTAGTAATAATCGTAAATCAACATATACATGATATTTACTATATCGGATTATCGGTTAATAATAGTTACACACACATCATTATTTTCATAAAATAACCTTAACAAACTTATCTTTTTAATATAAACCATAAAAATATTAAAATATATAATGTAAGGAATCCAAGATTAATATGTGAAATATTTTCTTTTTCAAGTTTATATAAATTTGTTTTATAAAGTTTATCATAATAATTTTTACACAAAAAATGATGAATATCTATATAAAAATTAGTGAACTAAGTGACTTTCTAATTCCTCATTTCGAAAAAATATAATCTAGTTAAAGTTCTAAATAATGGTATATATTGGACACATTTCTAAAAATTTCATTTGTCATTAAATAACTTTATACTTAATATATATCTTGCATATTAATCTATTATTCATAAAGTGAGCCTCAATCAACTTCTTTATTAACATAAGCGTACAACTAATAAATAAAAATAAATTATGCTACTACTCACATTCAACATTTAATTTGATCATAAATTTATTTTTCTCCTCAACTCTAAAATGGTGCAAACTTTCTACAATAGTATGTAATTATGATGGTGATAATGATGATTATCATCCACTAAGACCAACTATGGTAAATAAGGAGATAAAAAGATATTATTAAAAGTTATTTCGAATTTTATTGTTATGCTGAAAAAGCATTAAAAGAAGTGTTTCAATATCATCATAATTCTGTTTAGTTAAACAATCAAAAAGGTTGGTACCGTCACAAATATTTTGAAATTTAATTCTAATATGAGTATAAACTCGATGATCTTTGAGGGTTTTTTAATCTTCAACCATAATATAACTAGTGTTGCAAAGGTGATAGACTTTTAAATTGTGCCAACACTGCCTTAGTAATAATCATGACTTAACACATACATGATATTTACTATATCATATTATAATTAAATGGATTAATAATAGTAACATATGCATCATTATTTTCATAAAATAACTTTAACAAACTTATTTTTTACTCTAAACCATAAAAAATATTAAAATAGATAATGTAAGGAATCCAAGATTAAAATGTGAAATATTTTTTTTAGCAAGTTTATATAAATTTGTTTTATAAAGTTTATCATGATAATTTTTACACAAAAATGGTGAATATCTACATTAAAATTAGTGAATTAAGTGACTTTCTAATTCCTCATTTTGAAAAAACTTAATTTAGTTAAAGTTCTAAATTCTAGATCCACTGAATACTTCCATATTTAATGAAATATGTGTTATATAATCCAACAACATAAAAATGACTCATAACTTCTCATTTAACACCATATGGAAATCAAAAATTTTATTTCAAGATACGATGCATACATCAGTTATATAAACTGTCTTAAACAGTTATTCAAAATCACTCATATTTTCTTGCACACCATTAGAATTCACATCTTCAAATGAGTGACTAGATGCCGACGAAGATGTTCCATATTCTTCTCTTTCATCAGCTAGTGCCCCATCTGAGTCCACATGCATGCCCACCATTTCAGGTTTTAAAATTCTTCTAGATCTACGACTAGTTTCAGCAGACTCCCATCTCAACACTGTACCTTCTGTAACAACCTTTTCAGAATCTCTATTGTCTTGAAGTGAAGAGTTCCTCTCTTTGTTAAATTGAAGTCATAAACAAGTATGTCAACATCCTCCAATTTTAATATGTATCTGCGGCGACGATTTATATTTGTACCCTTTCTTTTTCTCTTTCTGCCATTTTTTTTGTCAACTACCATCTCTGGCTTATACACACCATTGAATGGATGTGTATTTGTGGCATACCAATGTACTTCAACACTTGTAACATCCTCATTTTCTGTAAAGACCTTTATAACTTTAGCAACTCATAATGGATAGCCATTGGGATCTCCATCTGCTAGCACTGCGATCATGCAACCCTCCTTAATACCCTATATTAAACCCATGTAAAGGTCTTCCATGGCTTCACGTTGTGCACAAGGTCTTCTGGAACCAATATACATCTCTCTTTCCTCTGCCTGTGAAGAGTTAATAATACCTTGAAATTGTTGATGTTCAACAATGTTTATTTCCTCATGTTCATTTGACACATTTTGTGGCCAAATAAGTGGATTTTTCAAAGGTATATCTTCATTTGTTGTTGTTGAAATGATATCACTTTGATTATTGAAAAATTACTTCCACAATCAGCAATGTCAAAGTACTCATATGTATATCTTATACATTTTTTAATTTCTTCTAGGCAATTAGAATAATTTATATCTCTATTTTGTCTGCGTGCATTATGAACTTCACCAACTGATTGTAATAATAATATTTTTAATGCAAATATTCGATGATCTAGAATGAACTTCAAAAATTTCAAATCTGATGATGGTGCCCATTCTGCAGTAGTTGAATACTTCTTGCCCCATATTAGTGTTTTCCCATCAATTTTTTTGATACGAAATTGATGTTGGAAGCTAATGTCATTAAGTTGTTCAATGCATTTCCCCTCACCATATGATCCTAAAATAAACCTTCGCATGTCAACAGTTTCTTCCAACACATCAAAAGTAGGCTCTGACATGTATGATTTCTTAATACATTCAATTAATGATGGCAAGCTCCCAACTTCCTTCCTCCTCAATGTGACTGAAAAATGACTGAACATCTAATCAATATGGTCATGAGTGTGCCCAACAAGAAGGAAACCAATCTTTACCTTCTGAAAAATTATCAATTCAACAAGCATGTTTAGATATCCAAAAACAACCTAATTTTTGTTTTCACGACAAGTGTTGTCCAATTGTAGATACAAAACTTTAGGAAGATTACCAGACCAATGAGAAAGCACATCATGAATTATGGTTATGGTCAGATTTGCATCATTATGAATATTTGGATCTGTGAAGTACACCCTTGGCAACATTTTCCCATTGAAGACCATACAATTGACCAAGTGATACTAAATAAAATTTTCCTCCTGTAAATTTTTGGGTGTGCGAACAAAATGTGGTAAAAGTGTTTTCTTCTGGTCCATACCATCAATTATCAAACCCGGATATTTATTCGGATTATCATAACACTTCTTTTGATGCTTGTACAACTTTTTCCTTTCATTTGTTTGTTGTTCGCGATGCTCCTGAAGTTCTTTGACAATTGAATCTACACAACATAAAAGAAATCCATTAAGAAATATGTTTTCATAGTTGATGACTATACAATTTTAAAAGTTAAAGTTATGAATGCTTACCTCTTTCTGACCCTTCACATTTGTCCTTTTTGATTTAAGAGAAGCACATGTACTGCAAATCCCCATCCTTGTCTTCTTAGGAATACAAGATCGGTTCTTCAACATGTCCTGACGATGAACCACACTGGTTGGTTCGAAACGCGTCGACAAAAGATTGGTTATGTGATTTTGCCGAAGATTTTCTAAACAATACAGACATTGTTGAATTCTTTCTTCCATAACTCCACAAAATATTGATATGTAATAAACCAACCATGTCCCTCAGCACCTTTTGCATATTCTTTGTATAAGTTGTAGATTTCTCGTCTTGAAAAATTATATGGAATATGTATTGTCTCTCTATTTGGCATACACTCTCTATGCTTTGAAAAGAAATTTTTCATCCATGACATTGCAGTATTTTATAATGGCCTAAACTGTCTTTTATGATGTACTTCTGAATAAAATGTGGGATCCTTTTCTAAATTTTCTTGAATTCTCGAGAGATGAAAATTCCCAATTGAATGAAACATTTTGAAAGCTTTTCTATAGATAAATAAAGTCCTAATATGATAATCATAACCTGACAATGTAGATTGCATGCACCCAACTAAATATGAAATTTGCATTCTTTTATTCATTAACAAATATGTCTTCCTACTCTCTAATGCAAATTTGAAATCCATATGTTTCAAGCAATCTTTTTGGAAACATTCACTTGAAATGAGACGCTGATAGAACTTATTCTCGTCAGATATTCTCCTCTACCCCTTGTATAACTAGAACATCTTGCACTGATACGAAAAGGTCTACTCCTACTCCTCGATACAATATTTCTTGGCAACATCTCCATCATTGGATCATCATTTGTATAAGGATTTTCATCATCATTAAGAGGACTATTATCCACACTATGATCAGCTGTGCTTTTCAAATACTGACTTGGAGGATATTCTTCATCTTCCCCTTCTTCAATGCTATTGTCATAGTCCTTAGAATTCAGACTGAATGGAAAATTTGACTCGATGTTTATTGGATATTCTTCCTCATATGCATTGTCAGTGCTGCTCTCATAGTCCATAGAATTAGGACTACATCGAAAATGTGATTTTTTACTTACTGAAAATGCTACATCCTGTCCTTTGTCACTGCTACCTTTATACTCATTAGAATTAGGACTAAGTGCATCATCCTGTCCTTTATCACTGCTGCTCTCATCGTCCTTAAAATTAGGACTAAGAGGACACTGTGACACTCCATTCTTTTGAAATTCATCATCACACTCTTCATCACTGTTGCTCTCATAGTCCTTAGAATTAGGACTAAGTGGACACCATGACACTCCATTCTTTTGAAATTCATCATCTCGCTCTTCATCACTGCTGCTATCATAGTCCTTAAAATTAGGAATAAGTGGACACCATGACACTCCATACTTTTGAAATTTATCATCATGCTCTTCATCACTGCTGCTCTTATAGTCTTTAGAATTAGGACTAAGTGGACACTTTGACACTCCATTCTTTTGAAATTCGTTATCACACTCTTCATCACTGCTGCTCTCATAGTCCTTAGAATTAGGACTAAATGGACACCATAACACTCCATTATTTTGAAATTCATCATCACATTCTTCATCATTGCTGCTCTCATAGTCCTTAGAATTAGGACTAAGTGGATACCATGACACTCCATTCTTTTGAACTTCACCATCATGTTGTTCATCATTGTTACTCTCATAGTCCTTAGAATTAGGACTAAGTGGACACCGTGACACTCCATTCTTTTGAAATTTGTCATCAAGTTCATCATCACTGCTGCTTTCATATTCCTTAGAATTAGGACTAAGTGGAATCTGTGACTCTTTATTTATTTGAAATTCTCCATCCCCTCTTTTATCAGTGCTACTCTTATAGTCCTTAGGATCAGGACGAAGTGGAATAATTCCCGCTATATTCATCAGTATAAATAGAGTTGTTATGCGATGAAGATGTTGATGCTGTATAAATCAAAACTTCACTATCAGGACAATCCATCCGTTTCAAATAGAAGATGTTGAATGATACAAATGGAGAGTCTCCTAAAGATATTATATAGCTTAGAGAATGAATTTTTCGCTCCAAAAATTTTCGCGAAAATATTTCCCTCCAAAAGGTTTGTTAGATTCATTTCCCTTCATTATTTTATTTTACAATTTATTGAAAAATGTAAACTAATTTTTTTTTATGAAATAACTCATTAAAGTTAAAATTGTAAACTACAACTTCTACCTAAATATTTTTAATAGTTAAAATATATAATATTTACTAAACAATTGAATGTTTTTTTTAAATTTTATAATACATTCTAAAACAAATTAATCCCACATTCACCCCGCTGTAAAACAATTCCGTAATATTCGCTTTATCATATTTTCCTTCATTTCCATAAAAAAATTAACATGTTAAATTTTTTTAAAACAATTAATCCCACATTAACTGTACGGTAAAATATCTTTGTAATTTCACCTACATAATAAATTCCATTATCACTATTACTCACATCACATCAAGGTTTTCTGAGGTTTGTTGAAAGAATTGGAGCAAATTTGTGGAGAAGCTACATTGCTATCAACAACATATTCAACAAAGAATTCTCGCAATTGAAAGGTTAGTTAAATTTTTTCCCTTGAAAATTTTCATATTAAATAAGTTTAATGAAGTAGATATTTTTTTTTTTCTTTTATAAATTAATAATTTTTGTGAGCCAAATTAACCAATGCATCCGTCATAACCATGGTGGGCCCAGTAAAGCTCATGACGACAGCCCACCCTGTGCCACCCTGGTTGCCCGCCCGATGGGTTGTTGGGCGATTCCAGGAATCGCCCAACATCCCATTGGGCAGGCGGGCGGTTCGCCGGGGTGGCGGGGGGTGGGGCTGCGGCAGACCACCCTGCACCACCTCGACGGCCCGCCCACTCGCCCGAGGGCTATTGGGCGATTCATGGAATCACCCGACAGCCCCCGGGCAAGCAGGCGGGCTGCCGGGGTGGCACGGGGTGGGCTGCTGCTGGGAGGCGCGGGGTGGGTCTATGGTAGCCCCACCTTGCACCACCCTGGCAGCCCGCCCACCTGCCTGCGGGGGTTGGGCGATTCCCGGAATCGCCCGCCATCCTGCGGACGCGCGGGCCGACGTGGTGGCGCTGGGGGGCTTTTACCATTTCCCCTCATATTGATCTCCTTCTCTGTCTTCAATCTACCCCTCAAGGGGGAGGTTAAGGGGTAGATTGAAGACAAAGAAGGAGATCAATGTGGGGAGAAATGGTAGAAGTTGTTGCCATATTCCCCTTCATGCCACCCCGCCAGTCAGGCTACCGGGGTGGTGTAGGGGGAAGGCTGTGGCAACCCCCCGCGCCACCTTGGCAGCCACTCGGCAGGCAGGTGGGCCACTGGGGTGGCACAGGGGGTTGCCACAACCTTCCGCCCACGCCACCTTGGCGGCCACCCCGCGGGTAGGCGGGCTGCTGGGGTGTCGCGGGGGGAGGCTGTGGCAACAATTTCTACCATTTCTCGCCACATTGATCTCCTTCTCCGTCTTCAATCTACCCCTCAGCCTCCCACCTGAGGGGTAGATTGAAGACGGAGAAGGAGATCAATGTGGGGAGAAATGGTAGAAGTTGTTGTCACAACCTCACCCTACGCCACCCTGGCGGCCCACCTGCCCGCGGGGTGGCGGGTGATTTTCTTAGTATTAATATTTTCTTAATTTCAATGATCTGATTATACAAATTAAAAATTTATGATATATTTTTGTTGTTAATTTAAGTTAATATATTTTCATTATTTACTGATTTATGTGTTACTTTTTTTAGGAGAATGGCATCAAAGAAGATTCCTGTGAATCTTTCTGGACCAAAGACTCTTAAAGGTGCATCTTTAAAAAGCATTGGTGAACGAACTCCACCTGAGCTCATGGCTACATATCTTTCAAGTGCCTCAAATGATAAGAAAATGATTTCATACTGGAAGAATTCAAAAGAAGTGAAATTTCCATCAAGAATCTAGTATGTGAAAGAAAGAGAAAACCAAAATGTGAATATATATCTATATATTGATATACCGAATGATAATGGAATTTATGAAGTGATGGGAAGAGTCATAGATATGTGTTCGGTACTGGACACTGAAGTTGTTTACTTACTTACAAAACCTCCCAAGTCACATGAAAGGATTAAATACCGACTATCATATTCACTGTATGACACGAGAGAGGTATCTACAAAGTTGTGTAAACAAATCGTAAATGAGATGAAACAAAACATCGTAAGTATTGTTATTTATATTTGTATTTTTCGTTCTTATAATTGTCTTACTATATTTTTTAAACTTTTTTTATATTGACATATGATATTTTGTTTGGTAGAATTTTGTTGAAAGTTGTTCAATTAGGTTGGGAGGCACTCATTTCATAGAGAATGATATTATGAAAGTTGTCAACTGTTTCTACTCAGTGTCAGAAGAAGATATGGAAAACAAGCAAAATGTAGTAATTGATGATGCCACAAAACTACATCAAAGGGATCAGAAAAAAGGCCTCTAGTGGATAAATCTAGCAAGGGTAGACAAGTTACTTTTGAAGACGATGAAGTTGAAACTGACAGTGAAGCATATGTGTCTATTACTAAAGATGACATTGGAACTGAGAAGATCTGTAAAAGACCAAAAGTAACAATGCCCAAGAATAAATATGTTACAGTTAATGATGAGAATGTTATGAAGAAGAAAAGTAAAGTTGAAGATTTTGAAGTAGTCATTACCAACAGTCAAGAGCCTAGTGAAACTTCAGAAGAAAGCAGAGAAATCATTACACCAAGAGCTGATTTAGAGGATAGCATTATCAAAAAAAAACAAAATGCCATTCGACAGAATTTGACAAAGAGAAATTTAATTGATGGTGGTCGTACATTTCAGCTTAATGTCAGACAAACCTATAAGGCAAGTGAAGGACAATATCAATATCAAGTCAGAAAGCCACATCATCTGCATGTTCACAACTTGAAGACATTGATGAGGTACAATCCATATGCTCATGTGGTTAGTTATGTGCTTCTTGTTGATCCAGTTCAAGTTCCCAAAAAAGAAGCATTTGATAAGTCAAAATGTTTTGAATACAATTATTATATGCTTGGGGGTGAACCATTCTATAGAAGCTCAAAGATAATTGATGGAGGAATATCCTAATAACCCACGTTTTGAAACAATGAAATGTATCATTTATGATGGTTTATCAGATACAAAAGCAAAGTTAGTGGCATAGGATCATAATTCAGATAATGAATATACGATGTCTATGAATTTCATCCAAAGGGTTAGATTTATTCATAGTGAATTTCAAGAAAAATGTGGTGGGGATAGGATAAATGTTACTGTAGATTTCCGAAAGGAATGTTGTATGGAAATAGGCTATCAAATTGAAGAGAAAACCAATTCAAAAGGGGGAAAAGGCAACAAAATTAGTGATTTATCCAGAGGTGTTGATAACATTTTCCAGTTGGCGTTTAGAACTGGAGATGTACGGGAGTTGATTGATGAGATTTTTAGCATGTGGGAAAACATTGGCATTAAAAACCAGAAGGTCAAAAAGTCTAAGCCACTGATATGTAGTAGCAGTAAATCAGGTCCTGAAATGAAGCAGCTTCCAGAAGATATGACTATCACACCTTGGAGAGAAATGCAAGGAGTGAAAGATGAAAAAATTGTCAAAATAATATTATCTCGTGTGAGGTCAGGGGAATTATCATTGGAGGAAATGTGTGAGGAATTTAAAAAGTAAGTTTGTTGAATTATTTATAGTTATTTATAGATTATAATTTTCTTTTAAATAAACATGTTGTTCTTAGTAGTATTTGTTATACATATCATTATATTAAATTTTTGTTACTTTATCTATGTAGTCACAAAGTTTACATGAAAATTCAAGAACAAATGGTTAAATTTTTGAATGAAGATAGTTGGGATGATGTTGTACGCAACTATCCATATTCAAGTTCTACATCAACATTAAAAGTTTTTTATCTTGCATTTAAAAAGGTATATTGATTTATACATTCATTTTTATTCATCTGTGTACTATTTTTAATTTATAACTTACACATATGTTTGTTTATTTTATAAAAGATGAAGAAGGATGATAATGGAGCACTAGAGAGTTTTAGAACCTTTATTGAAAAAATAAAGATCGTAAGACTGAGGAAGCAACATATTAAGAATGTTGAACATGATCCAACTCTTACTCATTTCATTTGGAATGTGCTAGACACTATTCAATATCAAGTAATACAAGGCGACTGTGAAGATATTGCTAAAATCATACCTAAAAGGGATTATGCCCTAGTTATTGCAGATATTCCCCATGGTTTCAATATTCCAAACATTGACTATGATAGTGACCCTTATACTTATCAAGCTCGTAGTAAAGTGGTTGCAGGATTTGTAGAAGTCATGTCATCACCATTATGGAGATTTGTGACATTTCATTCAGACACACAATTGGCAATCGTATTGTCAAGTTTCAAGGGGAAAACAAATTCAAGGATGCATCTAACATGGTATGACATTTAAAATGTATATTTGATTAATGTTGAAAAATTCATTTATGTACAAGTTAATTGAACTTTTACTATTTCATGTTACAGGCAAAAGTCAAATCTTCTTAACCATGAAGATCAACTATTTATAAATGATTGTGAGTTCATTCATATTGATAGTTGGGCAAAAGATGATAGCTATATGTCTATGATTTTTAATTGGGTAGATGGAAAGAGTCTTAGCCAAATACTGACTTATTATGCTGTTGTAAGAAAACTAACATATGAAGACAAAAAAGCAAAAGGAGAGATAGTTAACATTTATCAAAAACCAAAATTATTGATTAACTATCTTATAGACATATGTTCAAATGAAGGAGATTGGGTTCTGGATTTAATTTTTGGCTCAAGTAAGTTTTATTATATGGAATTGAATTTCAATATGCTATTTTTTAATTAATATGTCATTGTACTAATTTACTTCATTATTTCTTTTGTACTTAATAATTAGGTACAACACTAGCATGTTGCCTTCAAAAAGGAAGAAATTGCATTGCAATTGAAAAAGATCCAATATAGTGCAATTTCATTCAGCAAAGAATTAATGCTCTTCAATTTCTTCCAGATGCAATGCAAGAAATTGGGTTGAAGAAAGGGGACTTTAGTGAATCACGTGTGGCAAAAAAGGCAAAGGAACCCCAACCAATCTTACATGGAATGTTTGGAAAGACATACATTGGGAGATTTGCAGACATCAAAGATCCATTAGAAGAGGAAAATGAGCAAAAGGAAGTAGAAAATATTGTGGAAGAAGACAATGATGAAACTCTAGAGGACGAAGAGTTTGGATTACGTCACATTGTTGATTAAATTTAAGTTATACTTGAAAATCAAGCTCATTTTTTGTAACTATTAAGTAGTTATACTTGTAATGTTTTGACTTTGACATTTTATGAGAAGAATATATACTCAATTAAGGTTGTTATGCGTTCAATATTTGTAATATGTGATTTTTGCATTAATTTTTAAGTTAATCATTATTTTTTGAAAAAAAAGTGATTATTATTTTTTTTTGACATGAAATTCATAAAAAAAACTATTATTTAACCATTTTTAGTTGAAATTTTCGTACACAAATTACGATTTTGACACATCAATTCTAGCAAAAAATTATCAAAACATGTAGTTTTTTAGTTATATTTATGTTAAAAATGGTTATTTTTATGTCAATTGTTAAAAAATATTGTTTTTTAGAAACAATTATTTCATGTGGATTGAAAAATTAATTAACGATGTATAAATATGTAGAATATCAAAAATTCAAAATATCAATCTTCTTCTTTAAATATGCAAAACAATAAAAACCTCGCTACAAAAAAATTAAAATTAAAATGAAAACAAGAAAATATGAAGAAAAAGACCACTTCAAAAATTATTAAATTTACAAAATAATTATTTACATTTCATACATTACAAGAAAAAAACAAAAAAAACTTTAAAAAAAGGCCCTGGTGTAGAATTACCACTTTTTAAAATTAGCATAAAAAACACTACTATTCTAAAATGCAATGTACATAAAAAAAATTATAGTGCCAAAAACTATGTTCTAAAAAAAACATGTGTTCTGCATCACCCCTTTTCAAAATCGAGTCACTTTTTTGCTATCTCTACAAAATGGGTAATAGTATGAGTTCCCATTTCAAAGTTTACATTGTTATGGTTATAAAAAGGATGTTTCATGGTGTACATGTCTTACAAATAGCCCAACAAAATGATAATAAAATATAAGTTTCCTATTACTATCATTGTTGAATTGTTAGATGAATTGTATGGAGCAATTTTCTTTACTAAGTTGGATCTTCATTTTGTATATCATCAAATTAGAATGAGGCAGGGAGGCATTACGAAAACATCATTTAGAAAACGTGAAGGTCATTATGATTTTTTGGTTCTGCCATTTGGAATTCCAAATGCACCCTCAACGTTTCAAAGCTTGATTAATTCTATTTTCAAACACTTAGAAAATCTGTGCTAGTATGTTTTGATGACATACTAATTTACAAAAAATCTTTGGAAGAGCATGTATAACATGTTGACAGGGTCTTGACACTATCAAAAGAGAAACAACCATATGCAAAGGCTTCCAAGTGTGCCTTTGGGGTTCAAAAAGTGGAATATTTGGGTCATATTCTTATCACATGATGGTTTCAAGGTGGATCCTAACAATGAAAACTATGCGAGAATGGAAAATCCCTAATAACTTAAAGAAACTTATAGGATTCTTAGGATTGATAGGATATTACCACAAACTTTTCAAGAATTATGGTAAAATAGTAGCACCTATAAAAAAATTATTAAATAGGGAATCATTTTCTTGGACTGAAGAAGCATCTAAAGAATTTGAAGAACTTAAAGAGGTTATGTGTACAACTGCCATCTTGGTGACACTTGACTTCAAAAAATTATTCGTTGTGGAGTGTGATGCCTTAGACCATGAAATTGGTACAGTTTTGATTCAAGGAGGAAGGTCCTTGCCTTTGAAAGTAGTGAACTTAAAGGAAATAACCTACTCAAACCCATTTATGAAAAAGAAATGTTGGCCATACTACATGAAATTAAGAAATGACATCCATACCTAATAGGAAGACACTTCAAAGTAAAATAGATCATGATAGTGTGAAGTATTTCTTACAACAAAGACTGTATTTAGAATAGCAACACAAATGAGTCACAAAGATGTTGGGTAATGACTTTGAAATTATCTACAAAATGAGGAAAAAAATCATATGGTAGATGAACTGTCAAGGAAAGAGGAAGACACAAATGGTTTATTATATACTATTTCCATTCCAAAATCTGAATGGGTGGAAGAAGAAAATATAGAATGAAAATAGGACGAGAAGACATGCAAGATCATTCAACACCTAGAGGAGGACCCTGATGTAGTAGAAAAATTTACATGGAGAAAATATTTGTTATGGTATCAAGATCACTTATACTTATGTTACAATTCTCAACTCAAACAAAAGGTCCTATTGGAATTTCACACTTCTCCTATAGGAGGAAAATGAAGGTTCCTTAAGACATACCATAGGATTACTAAATATTTTTTTTTGGAAGGTCTTAAAGTAGTTGTGCAAATTTGTGACAGAATCTATAGTATGCCAACAAAATAAAGGAGAGACTATCAATACCACAGGGCTTCTTTAGCCATTATCCATACCAACCAAGTGTTGGTAAGAATTTTCAATGGATTTTGTTATAGGTTTACCCAAATATGAAGGAAAGAGTGTCATTATGGTAGTAGTAGATTGAATAACAAAGTATGCTCACTTTTTTCTCTTTCTTATCCTCTCAACGCAATTATCATGGAATAATCATTCATGGAAACAATAGAAAATCTACATGGAATACCAAATATTATTGTAAGTGTTAGAGATCCAATTTTCATTAGAAAGTTTTGGACTAAATTATTTTCTTGTTTGGGTACTCATATGCCTCACAACTCATCTTACCATCCTCAATTTGATGGGACAACTGAGATTGTGAACAAATGCTTAGAAGGATATCTACATTGCACTACATCTGATAAACATACAAAGTGGGTCAAATGGTTTCCATTTGGCAAATGATGGCACAACACATCCTTCCATATTTAATAAAAAATGTCACCATTTATGGCACTTTATGGATATCATCCTCCATCCATCACATCACCTTTGAAAGGGACTATAAAGGTTCAATATGTAGAGGACCACATTCAACACAAACAACAGGTTATCAAAATATTGAAGGATAACTTTTATATGACACAAAATAGGGTGAAACAACAAGTAGATCAACATCACAAACAAAGGGAATTTGAAGTGGGGGATTTCATATTTGTGAGACTACAACCATATAAACAAATGTCCTCAAGCAAAAAAAGATATAAAATAAATTAGCTCCAAGGTATTATGGCCCCTATAAGGTGTTACAAATAATTGGAAACTTATGTCCTACAAATTGGATATTCCTCCATATTCACATGTATATCCAGTCTTCCATGTTTCATGCTTGAAGAATTTCATTGGTGATAAGATCCCTATCTAAACTCTTCTACCAAATAGTAATGAAGAAGGGAAAATAATACTATAACCATAAATTTTTTTGGAAACAAGGAAAAAGTAGCTAAGAAATCAAGCAATTACTAAGTACCACATCAAATGGAAGAACCTATCAGTAGAAGAAGTGACATGGGAAGATGAGTGCTTCATGTAGAAATAACCACCGATAGTAAAGTGTCCAAGACAACACTTCTTTGAAGGGGAGGGATATGTTAAGCCCTATATAATCCCCATATTAACCCAAAACCCATTATTAAGCCCTAGATATTGAGTGATTACATTTCTATTGTTATATTGTCACGTAGGCTAGAACCCCTCATGGTCGCATACTATTATAATTGTATCATTTGTCTCCTATATGTATACTAAGGAGACCTAGCCTTAGGATCATAAAATATTGACTTTTTCATTATATTATTTGTAAAATGAGGTTCCACCCTCAAAGTGGACTACAAATATTGGTTTATTATCATTTTTAAGGCATAAGGATCATAACATGTTTCTTACTATATTTTTAAAGATGAAGGGAATAAATGGGGAACTAGGAGAACAAATGATCCTGATGAAAATAGGTGTAAATACAATTAAGCATAGACCATATAGGTTGAATCCAATATATAAGCAAAAGGTGAAGAAAGAATTGGATAGAATGTTGGAAAGTGGGACCATTGAACCAGTTGAGGAATCATAATGGATAAGCCCCATTGTAGTATAAGATAAGAAGATAGGAGAAATCAAAATTTGTGTCGACCTAAGGAAGTTGAATGCTTGTGTGCATGACCTAATCCTTCCCCCATTTATAGATGAAGTGCATTAGAATGTAAGAGGAAAATATGACTACTCATTTACAAATGGATTCTCAAGGTATCATCAGATCAAGATAGTATTGGAAGAAGACATAGGACCACCTTTATTCATAAGTTTTTAGAAGTATACTTGGATGATTAGACCTTTTTTAGTCTCCTAAAGAAGCATATTGAGATTTTTTGTTTAATGCTTGAAAGATGTATACAGGTACAAATTTGATTGAACTTGAAAAAGTGCATTTTTTTCTTTCCATTTAGTATTTTGTTGGGCCATGTAGTGTTCAAGAAATGTCTACAGGTTGAACCTATGAATATTTCTATCATAGAAGACTTACATCTAACAACATCACTATGACAATTGTGCACACCTTTAGGTCATACATGGTACTATAGAAATTTCATGAGGGGATATGTGTGGATCACAACTCCCTTAGAAATATTATTGAAGAAGTAGAATAAGTTTCAAAAAAATGAGGAATGTTAGCAGGCTTTGAATACTTTGAAGGAAAAGTTGGTTACTGCACCAATTCTAGTTTTTTTGGATTGGGGAAGGAGTTCCATGTCCATGTAGATGCATCATACATAGCCTTAGAATTTTTTTTAGCTTAACCAAGATAAGGGGATATACATCACCCTATTGCATTTTCCTACAAAAAATTATCAATGGTTGAACAAAATTACACCACTACAAAATGAGAAGGATAAGCAATGGTATATGCATTGTAGAAGCTTAGACACTAATTACTTGGGACACACTTCAAAATGTACACCAACCATTTTGCACTAAGATACTTAGTTAAAACTTCAATGTTATGGGGGAGGATACACAAATGGTTGTATATCTTTTAAGAATATGATTTTAAGGTCATTGTGAAACCAAGAAGGTTTAATGCAGGAGCATACCACTTGTCATGCATACTAAAAAGGGAAGATGCATGAAACATTGATGATAATATAATATATGCACATTCGTTTAGAATAGATATGTTCGATGATCACTTCACAAATATTGTCTAGTTCCTTAGCATAGGGGTACCCCCAACAAACTATACAATTGCGCATAAGAAATAGCTAGTAATAAAGGCAACAAATTATCAACTCATAGCAGGGTTTTTACACAAGTTAGGTGTCGATGGAATACTTCAGCATTGTGTGTTAGAACATGAAGGGCCCTTGATATTGTCAAAAGAAAATGAAGAAGTTGTGGGAAGCCACTATGCAAGTAAGGCTACCACACAAAAAATCCTGTGTGCGCAACTCTAGTAGCCCACTCTCCATAAGGATGTCAAAGAATTGTGTTAGAGCTACAATGTATGATAAAGAATTGGGAAACCATCTAGGTGAAATGAGATGCTATTATTTCCACAAGTAACACTACAAGCATTTGAGAAGTGGGCAGTGGATTTGATTGGACATATCAATCCACTAGCAAGAATGTCTAGAGTCAGATATATCATTACTGTGACATATTACCTTACCAAATGGGTTGAGGAAGAACCTATTAGCGATTGCGACATAGAGACAATTGTGAAACTTTTGTTTGAAATATTGATGAATGATCAAGGTAATCATTTTCTAAATAAGGAAATTACTACCCTCACAAAAAAATTTCAAATCTACCATCAAAAGAGTACCCCTTATCGCCCTCAAGCCAATGGTACTATTGAAGCCTTTAGTAATATTTTGGAGAATACTCTGACAAATGTATGTAATGTAACTCATATTATTTCGGCCTAAGGATTCTAGTAGTTCTATGGGTGCATAGTACCACCTGTAAGAAATCGATAGGAAAGACACCATTCAAATTATTATATGGACAAGTAGTGATGCTTATGGAGTTCCTGGTACCAAGTTTATGCATTTTTGCATTAACGAACTTGACTATTTTAGGCCCAGTAGAAATAATACCATCAGAGGATGTAGCTAGAGGAAGACTGTGCAATAGTAGGATTTCATCAGAATGTGAAAAGCGTGCATGAGAGAGCCTAACAAGATATGTGCATAAGAGAAAAAGAATTTCAACCAGGAGCTTTTGTTTTGTTGTATGATAATAATTTTTTGAAGCATTAGATTAAGTTTCAAATGCATTGGCTGGGCCCATATACAATCAAGTGTGTGAAAGAGGTAGGAGATGTCCAGTTAAAAAATATCAATGGGGAATTTGTAGAAGGTTTTGTCAATGGAAGCAGATTGAAACTCTACAGGTGCAACCAGCCTATCACATAGTAAGATGTTTGAACAAATTTTGAAAAGAAAACATGAAAATAAAAAAGAGAAGAGAAAAATAGAAGGTTTTATATATTGTCAAAGGAACGGATTGCGCATATAAGAAAAAACATTGCATAACTCCAAGTATTAGCCAGAGTTCTAGAAAACTGTTAGGCACTGACATGATGGAAAAAGTTGGAAGTGGAAGAAGGAAAAAGCTTTGGAAAATGTCAGTATCAAGCACATAGGATGGAAAGTAAGAAAACATAATAACAAATCAGATACACTTTAATGAAAAAATCCTTGTGGATTGGAAGATATGACAAGAGAGGTTGTTGATAAGACACCCACCTACCTATGTCCGCGGACCAATGCAAGTCACACCTAGAGAAGTAAATGTGAAAGGATATGGGGTCACACATAATATATTTGGATTTATGGTGACTAGAAAACTGTGCAATATGGCAAGGGGTATAAGTGGTTCAAATATAGTTAGAGAAGATTATTTTATTTAAGGCATTTTGAGGGTTGTAAGAGAGTCGAAGTAGTGAAACCAACCATAGTTGTAGAGCTAAAACTAGAAAGATACCATGATGATAGACACCAGAGGAGCCTTGCACCTAGAAGAAAGGCTAGGAATAATATGCCACAGGTGCCATCCCCCCTGTAGAGACAGAAGAAACAAAACCAGTACAAGAAGAAGTATTAATTGGGACAATAATAGGGAAATTTATTAGAAAATATGTACCACCAATACAAACCAGTGTAAAACCCATTTACCTCAAGAAGGATCCCAATTATCATATGGTGATGCAATTCATTTCATCAACAATGCTGATAGAGGGAAGGATTACCGATGCAGTGGAGAACTTAAAATATTTTGAACATGATATCATAGACACAAAGAAATTTCTAGAGCCTGCACTAAACAAATACCTATAGATTTTCACAAGCCAAGATTACTTGGTCATTATAGTGGAGCTGTAGGAGTGGGCACGCAACCTTAAGCAATTGATATCTTAAACTTTTTAGAAATCCCAAATTTCAGAAGAAGTTTAGAAATCAACATATGTGTAAAATATCTATTGAGTTGTGCCCATGGAGGGTTCCTATGGTTAGATTAGCTAGTGTCCACTGACATCAGTATTATTACTAAAATTACAAGGATTCCTATAGTTGAAGAAGACCTACAACCTTACTTCATAGATAAAATCACAGAAAAATCCCTTGTGGAGGAAGTCAAGGAGAAGTATGGAACACACAAAGATATGCTTGGATTTAACATTCCAAGCATAAATGAGGTTGTTATTAGGTTTGTGTCATAGGTGATGGTGTGCAAGTTACTACACAAATGCCACAAGAATTAGGTGTCAATAGGAGTAATAGTGGCAGAAGCACAATGCGTTGCAAGGGTCTAGATGAACTAGGATACATTTTTGGATAGCCAATTTTTGATTGACTATTACGAAGTGTAAGAAAAGAATGTGGAGTTCCACTATTCATGGCCGCTAATAATGATCACACTCATCACATAGAGGGAACAAGAGGAGGCACAATTTCTGGAATTTAAAAACAAACCTTTTTTGGTGCCTCAATATGCCTCCTTATTGCATACCACAAACAAAAACAAGCAACATGACGATAATGTCACTTTATATGTGTACAAGGAGGGGGTCTAGTAGAAAATAGAGTGCATATCAAACATACCACCTAAAATAGTAGAAGCATACAAGGGGATAATGCCTTTAAATAAACCCCACACTTCATGTATATACACTCATGGAAAGAACCAACGAATCAATTGTTATAGAGTTGTTACAAGCTACTACGAAGCAAAAAATCAACAATATAATCAACAATTGGGATGTAGAATGGAAGGTCCCAATGAAAGAGACAAAGGAGGTAGAGAATATCAAATGTATTTAGGATTATTTAGTGCATGAGCCTTTAAAGAAAACAGAATAGGGAAATGGAGAAAGTAACACTCAGGAGGAAGATAGTTTACAGGAAAGAGATAAAAGGAAGAAAACATGAACCATGTAAGAAGGAACCTCCCTCTTGATGGTCCATAATTCTATGCCAACAACAAGGGGATCTCCTTGGTGTAGAATCCCAACTAGATTCTACATTGTTTGCTTTAGGGATCTCGTGTAGTATGTAGGCCTGACTATCGTTTAGGTTATTTGAGTTTTCTTTGGACAAAAGTGGGATACCAACTCAGTTGAACGTATGGACTTCAACGAACACAAGGGAACAATTGACGAAGTTCATAACATGAATACCATAAATAGCAAAATCAAAAATCAACAACATGAATCTCACATAAAATATTTCTTAGCAAAACTTCAAATAAGATCATGCCTATGTAAATAATACGCTTAACAACTATGAAGTATTTCACAGTAACTAAGCATCCATAAGTGTAAGAAAATGCATAGTCAACGATAATATCATGCCAATATTAAAAAATTAGTTCATCAATACAAGCACATAGTTAGCATATCATATAGCATCCACGTGTTGCAAAAAAAGATTCATAACATAGGAAGACACATGAGGAGAACATGCATCAAAGAAATCTCAGGAACATTCGACCCATCAAGCCACTAATATCCATAGCATGACAACATAAAATATTTTTCCAATCCAATAGTGGAAAATAACTATTACTCATATTTATTAGAAGAGCACAAGTCCTCTCAAAACAGCATGTCCCAAAAATAAGTCCCAAGCTAAAAGTCCTTTACAATGTGCCATGAGGGTGTATTTATAGGATGAGGGTGATATTTGGCCTACCCTTGACTCTTGGACTTTCTCATGACCTTTCAACTTCCTCGTGACCTTTATACTTCCTCATGACTCTTCACATTCTATAACTATCCTATTCTATCATGCTAATTGCACAAAATGATAAAAATCTATCCTCTAAACTTGACAATAGAAACTTTCGGAATTTCTAGGTGGAGCTGTTAGACAAGGTAAGTGTGCCAAAGCTTGTACTCAACTGCTATGGGGGCGATATATGGTTGTTCCTCATCATGTCTGTGCAGGCACTCAAGGGAGTCCAATATGAGGGTGATCCTTTTTGTGTTCACCTAATTTCCTAATGTCACCAACTTTGTATACATTCTCACTGGTTCAACCACGTACCGTGTGATATTATCCTTTGTAACTGGTAGGTTATTTGAGTAGGCTTGCTTCCTGTATGTGTCAAAAAATTCTTGAAATTCCTATGAGATATCTTCTTGTTTCCTTACCTTCCCAATTTCCCTGATGGATGGGACCCCATGGTTCTCGATCATTGAGTCCAAACCACTGAAAAGGTGCCTATATGAAGCCAACACTCTGTCCACATCTTTGGCCAATTTGTCTTTTGATTGGATCTTGATGCGTAGCTAGGCTTTGGCATTTTTCATGGTGATATGATCTTTCTTTAAGACTACTGTCGATGCTCCTGGATACTTGATGGACCACTCATGTATGCTATCTAGAGTTGCAACGACTTCCTTGAACATAACAGACCTATTTTTTGTATGGGTTTGTAATGACAATATTGGAGATACCATGTGATGTAGCTTTGACATTTCTTCATAAACCATCTCCATGGATTCACTAAGAGTTTAGGCCTCATCCTTGATTGCAGATTGTAGTTCTTTTGTACTAGAGTACACTAAGTGGAGAGCTATGTTTTATTCTTCTGCCTTATTTCTATATTGTTATACTTTAGCGGCCTTCTGCACTGATGTGAAAAGCTTGTTTTGGAGCTTCGTGATTTGTTTGCTCATCCTAGCAACATTGTGTTCAATTGCGGTCACAAATGCAGTCCTGGTCGTGGCGATCATCTCAAGGTTAACTGTAGTGTCAAGAACAATTTATTTAGCTATGGTCACCAATAGGGATTCTGTAGGGTTTATGGCATAACACTTTCTCCTCTCCTACATGATCTTGAAGCTAACCTGATCAAAGGTGAGCTTGGTGAGATCCAACACTTCCTCTTCTTCATATTCAGGGATACCCAGCTCTTGGAGAGGGATATGTCCTCTGGTGAGGGGAGTATATGGGGGAACATCCAACGAAGACAAATCAACTTGCTCTTGGTCTTATTGAGTTGACTTATTGGTCTCCCCCTACTCCTTCTTTCTCCTTTCCTCCTCTTCTTTCTTCCTCTACTCTTCCTCTAGCCTTTTATTATCTTGCTTTTCTTTCTCTTGCTTATTCTTAATTTCCTTGGTTTTCTTGAGCCTTTCTTCTTGTTCCTTCAACTCTTTCTCTCGTTTCTTCCTCTCTTCTTCTTCCTTGGCTCTCTGCTCTTCCTATTCTTTTAACTTCTTTTCTTCGAGTTGCTTCTTTCTTTCTTCCTCTTCTTGCCACTTTCTATTTGCACGCTGGTCCTAGCCACCTGTATCTTGCGATTTTTTGATCTCTTCCTCTCTTTTCCTCTTGATATCTTACTTTTTATTTGACAGGGTTGCATTCCTTTGTTCTAGCATTTCATTATCCCCTTCTGCTTCTTGGTTGATTGGGGAATCTTCTACCTCTTTCTCCTTCTGTTTCTTGAGTTTCCTGGTCGCCTTATACTTCACTTTCTCCCTCTTTAGAGTGGATGACCTCTCCTATAGGCTCACATTCCCTTGAGAGTCTTCAAGGTGCTCATCGTCTCTTTCCTAGTGCTTGTTGGGGCTTAGCTCCCTAGTGGCATTGTACCAGTTCCTAACTCAATATTCATGATCCTGCCTGGAATGTGAGCATGAAGAATTAAAATTAACTCTCTTTCAATGACCATCTATGACCTTCTCGGGATCATATGTATGATGGTTCAAGGTCACAAAAATGACACCATTTTAGTGACTTGGCCTCTGCCTCCAGTTCCTTGAATTTTTCTACCACATAGGTCCCAAAGACAAGAGGGAAAGTAGGCCATGGTTTCTTCTTCCCTTCACTTAGTGTCTTTGAGAAGCCTTGTGTCATCTGATAACATACTTCCCACAAAGAGAACCTTATCTATGGTGAACCGAGGAAGTGCACGCGGGGCCTTATAGGAACCAACAAATCTAATAAATGTCCCCTCTTGGGTCGGGAACCAATGCACCACCTTGATGATGGTTTCCATGGCCCTCTTTGACATACAAGGTTTTTCTTCTGAGAGAAGTTGCTGATATAGTGGAGCAATAAATAACTCAAAAATAGTGTCAATCATACCCTTATAGCTGGTTTCCCAAAAGATCTTGTAATGGTGGTGTACCGGGCTAGCTACAGACGTGTTCCAATTGTAGCTCCAGTTGTCGAACTGACACCTTGCGCACACTGCGTCTAGTAAGTATGACACCATATGGAACTATGATGGATGGTCTAGGTCCTAATTCTTAGCTGCAACTATATTTGTTCTTAGGGCTGACATGAGAATGCTGGCCCAATTGAAGAATGTACCTCAGATAGCAACAACGTACATGATGGCGACCCATGTCCAGTGGAACACGTCACAATATTCTCTCCTGTACAAACGATTCATCATGGAGACAATCAGCTGATAGAACTTTCTTAATCCATCCGTCTTGTAAATTTGGTCAGTTCTAACCCAGAACTTGGATAGATCTTTCCACTATTCTCTGAGAATAAACTTGGTAGGAGTTACAAAATTGGAGAGCCTCCAAGTGTTGAAGGTTTCCTCCTTCTCACGCAATCTGTAGTATGTAGTAATATCTGTGGAGGTGATAGGTGCGAGTGGTGCACCACTATGATCCCTTACCATCCATGAATCCATGTTTGTGCTCTATATGATCCAATCGATTGTCTCGGCACATGAGAAGACTAAAGGATGTGATGCCAACTTGTGAAGCTTTTACCTCTTAACATCTATGTACAACAATAAATCCTCCTGGTTCTCTAGAATATCAGGTTTGGCAAACTCCTCATAAATATCATACCAGGAGAACCTAGTGCTTTTATTGATATTGCAAGTTGTGTCTCCATAGATGGGGGGTTCTTCGTGCTAGTGGAATTCCTGTGAACTGCTTCCAGAGCTCTTATGGGTAGATTTTTTTTGCCGGAGTTGCCATCTCATCTTCAAAGGAGGAGATGGAGATGCACTCGAGATCCATGTCACCGGGAATATCAAATAAATAGTCCCATGATGAGAGAGCCAACATGAAAATAAACCTTATTGATGAATACAAACTATAGTTTTCATAGCCTGGAAGAAGGCGTTTTGGTAGGTCCCAAGGTCGTGGGGGTGAGGAGGTCGCGTGGGTCACATGGCTTAGGGTGCAACCCAATGACTTAGCAACCTAGGAGTGAAGTAACGGGGTCGCAAAGTCAGTAAGGTCATGGAGGTTGCGGGATCGGTCAGGTCACGAGGTCATAGGGTTGGTTAGGTCGCGGAGGTTGTGGGGTTGCTCAGGTAGTGCGGTCGCGCCATTTTTCTTATCGCGATTTTAGGTTGTGCGACCTGCGTCTTTGGGCGATTTTGAGGGGTGTAAAATGGCTTGGGAGAGGTCCATGGGGCTTTCTAGGGGTAGATGGCTTGGTCTTCAGGGATACTAGGTCAGCCTGGGACACTAGTGGGAATGGAAAACACTCAGGGAGGCTCATGAAGTAAAACAATAGCTCAATAAGGCTTTGTAGTTGAAATGAGGCCGAATCGCAGATAAAAACCCTCCTGGTCAGGAATTCGTAGAGTCGGGACGGAAGAGGAAGACACATGGAGAAAATAAATGATTACTGAGAAGGGGAAGAGTCACCTAACTGTCAGTGTCATGCGCCTTATCCAGTCGTTGAGTTTCCTTGTTCTTCGTGTGACCAAGGTGAGTTGTGCAAATGATTAATTGAGGCCGATATTTATAAGTTTGGTTGCACATGTGGGGGGTTGCAGGGGTTGCACTGCCTGAGTTAGGGGTGTATGTGACCCTTGTGACCTTGCGACTTAGTGACCTCAAGGGGTCACTAAGTCGCATAGGTCGTGGAATCGCAACTGTGGGCTTCTGCTTCTGACATCTTTGCGACCTTTGTGACCTGGCGACCTTGTGGGGTTGCTAGGTCACGTTTTCATGTTTGTGAAACCTTTGCGACCTTGCGACCCAGCTACTTACTGGGTCACGTAGTTGTACATGGCACACAGTATACTAGATTTTTCCTTGCGACTTAGTGACTTAGTGAGGTCGCATAGTCGAACAGGTCACATAAGGGGGAAATAAGTCACAATATTGTACTGTGACTTGGCGACTAGACTTGAAAATGAACTTTGGTTAGGTTGCAAGATCACAATTTTGGCTTATGAGGTAGAGACTCATGCTTTTGAAACTTTTCTAGGGCTTCCAGTCTTTTGAACAAACTTTGAGGATGGGTGACATCTAATTAAATGGTAAAGGGGCTTCAAAATTTTGAAGGGTTAGAAATTTTGGAGGGGTTGTTGCAATAACTACAACAATTAGGGATTCACTGGTAGGACTCCAGGATCTCAGGATGTCCATGGCCTTCGGTAAGGTAGACCTCAAAGAGTGTTTTCCCATAGAGTTGCCGGTCCCGCTGATGCTTCTTAGTCTCTCCTTGATATTGATAAGCCATCCCAAGTTGCTAAGACTTGACCTTTTAGGACACACAAGATAAGAACAACTCTTGTTGGTTCGACGTGGAGGAGTCGAAATAATGATATGAGATTTAAGGATTTTCGGTATAGTAACTACAAAACTCTGGTGTTGCTCTGCTACCAGTGAGCCTAAACAATACCCCAATGGAGTTAATACCTAGAAATCACAAATGTTGCTTCACTGCGAGCGAGCCTGGACAGTACCCCGGTGGAGTTGTTGCATCACCTCTCTGTGTAGGAAGCCTTTCTCAGTACTTTTCCCCTTATTATTTAATTGATGTGCTCATTGGAACTTATTCAGATGTGCTTATTTGTACTTATTCATATGGATGTTGTAAGCCTGGGTGGATGAGGGATCTCGACTTATTTGACTTGCAAGAGAGGTTGTTTCTGGTTTCTCATAGACCTTATTATTTTCCCGAAATATATATATGCTCAAAAGTTTTCTTCGCCTCCATCTTCCAACCAATTAGTAAGCCACAACATCCCAAAATTCCAGCCAAGTCAGCAACTAGGATAAGCTAGTGAAAGATAGGGGACCGCGGATGACATCAAGTTCCACGCTACAACAAGTTTTAATACTCTATTTTGATTGTGACTTAAGGTTCAATCAAAAGGTGGCTCCAGGGAGCACCTGTCTAAGATAAAGTGAAAGGGCTACCTCAACCTTAGAATGACATTCCAAATGCTTTATTCAAGGAAAAACAAAATTCAAAACAAAATCTGAAAGTAAAGAAAACTGGCGGAAAAGAAAGATAAGAAGGAAACTATAGTATAAGGTGTGTGAGTAGTCATGAGAGCTACTAGGTGAAGTAGAACTTGAGATCTTGGCCATTGATGGGAAGGGGTTCCACCCTCCC
Organism: Pinus tabuliformis; assembly: GCA_031772625.1. Classification (NCBI taxonomy): domain Eukaryota; kingdom Viridiplantae; phylum Streptophyta; class Pinopsida; order Pinales; family Pinaceae; genus Pinus; species Pinus tabuliformis. Next base: position 570,624,819 of record CM062812.1, on the reverse strand, counting down.
TCCTAGAGTTTGCAACTTATAGGTGTGCTGGCCAATTTTCTCTTTCACTTGGAAAGGACTGATCCATAAGGCTTGGAACTTGGTGTGTTTTCCCTTGTCCTCATGGGCCCTATCCCATTTAAGAACCAGGTCCCCCACACTGAATTCGTTGGTCCTTGCGGATTTCTTGTCAAACCATATTTTAATTTGGCTTTGGTGAATGGTAAAATTTTCTCTATCCTTTTGTCTCTCCTCTTCCAATTTAAGGAGTGCGTTAATGCAGTTTTGAACGGTAGGGCAAGGGGAGCCTTGTGATTCTTGTGACAATTGGAGGGCGGAGAGGTAGAGGTTTGGTGGTAGGATAACTTCTTTCCCATAAACCAGAAAATAGGGAGATGTTCCGAGAGATGGTTTAAGTGTAACCCGTCAGACCACAAGGCATTGTTGAGGGCATTGTGTCAATTTCTCTGGTGGGATAGCAAGGTATTCCTGAGGATGTAGATGAGGTTTTTATTGGTGGATTCTGCTAGGCCATTCCCCTAAGGGTAGTAGTTATCCAAATGTTTTAAAACAATGCTATTTTCCAAAGAAAAATCATATAGTCTTAAAGATGAGAGAATTATCAAACACAAGTGAGGTTGGAATATTGAACCTGGCCATGATGTATTGATTGATAGAAGATATTACCTCGTCATCATTGATTTTATGTAATGCGATTACTTCAACCCACCTGGTGAAATAGTCAGTGGCTGTGAGTATATACTTGTGCTTCCTTGATGAGTTTGGAATGATTTCCCCAATAACATCCAATCCACATTGTTGAAAACGTTCTTCTACTGCTATGGACTGGAGAGGAGCAATCGACCAAGTTTGTATTCTGGCATGATTTTAATAAAATGGGGCATTTTCAAGCATAGGCATGCATATATTTGGAAAGCATGGGACAGTAGAATCCTACCCCCATAATCTTATGGGTAGTGGTGTCGTTGACATAGTGGCCCCCTGTCGGTCCATCATGTGACTCCTTAAACACCATCTGCACTTCTTCATATTCCAAACATCTGAGTAGCATGTCGTGGTGGTGTTTCCGAAACATATTACCTTGTACCATTTGGTAGGATGTGACTTTGAGCCTAACTGCCCTCTTCTGTTTCATGGAAAAGGTAGGAGGTAAAGTCCCTTTCCCTAGGTACTACTTCAAATCAGAGTACCATGGTGAGGGGTCATGAGTGTTGGGAAATTCATTCTGATACATTTTGATCTCATGATCCCAACCTTCTAACTCTTCATTTTGTTGGTCTGCGGCTTCAGCAATAAGTTTGCATAGTCTATTCCCTTTAAATGTGTACGCATGCTTGAACTCCAAATCATATTCTTGGAGGAAATTCATCCAGTTGGCTCTTCTCATGCCCAATTCTTGCTAGATGAAAACTAACCTCACAACAGGGTGTGGCACAAACACTGTGACATAGTTCTTTAGAATGTATGGTCTGAAATGTTTCACTGCTTTTTAAACGCATATGCCTGCTTATATATATTGGGGTAGTTGAGTTCTATGCCTTGCAGTCCTGTACTCATAAAGGATATGGGATGCTCATCATTGTTTCCATATTTCTGCATGATAACAGTGGCTAAGGACGAATTTGAGGTGAAAGTGTATAGGATGAAGTCCTTGCTGAAATCGGGGCTATAGAGGGAAGGAGATTTATTAATAGCTATCTTGATATGATTGAAAGCTTTCATTTATTCTTGGTTCCACTTAAACACTGAATCCTTCTTTATCATACTCTACAAAGGCTTAACAATCTGGGAAAAATATGAAATAAACTTGTGAAGGAAATTGATTTTACCAAGGAAAGATTGCATACCTTTTTTTCTGCTAGGAAGAGGAATTTGCGCTATAGCTTTCACGTGGTCAAGATCAATGGTGATTCCATCCTTGGTGATGATATGTCTGAGAAGATTGCCCTCAGAAACCACGAATATTCTCTTCTTGGGGTTAAGTGAGATCCCATACTTTTGGCACCATTCAAATATTTGTTTGAGATGGTGAAGGTGGTCAGATCTCTTCTTTGAAAAGACAGTGACATAATCTAAATAAAGAACCACACTTTTACCCATAAAACTGCTGAATGCAGTGTCCATTTCTCTTTGGAACGTTGCCCCAACGTTGATAAGCCCAAAAGGCATACATCGGAATGCAAACGTTCCCCACTTCATCTTGAAGGTTGTCTTTATCCAGTCTGGTTCATCCATCAACACCTGATTGTAGCCACAGAAACCATTAAGTAGAGAAAATATTTTTGACCTCAAAACTATTTGGAGAATATGTTCCATGGATGGGACTGGGTAGTTGTCTTTGTATGACACCTAATTGAGATTTTAGAAATTGACACACAAATGGATCTCGTCATAATTTTTCTGTATCGGAACAAGGTTTGAAACACATGTAGAATTCCTGAATTTAAAGATAATACGTGCATCTTGTTAGCGCTTGAAATTTCACCTCAGACTGAGAAAGGTAAACTTCAAGGCAACATCAAACCACTTAGCCTCGTAGCTAGCCCTACGGGGTAGGAGAGGGCTCTCTCCGGTCTATCTCGGTAAAGATCTTCAACGGGTGAGATAACCAATGAGGAAACACTGATTTTAGGCTAGTAAACTGATAAAAGGTTTGATTTGAGATTTTTAGGATTTCGGTGGAAAATCGGGGAAAGGCAATTTTGGGTGCGGGGATTGGACACAGTTTTTGCAGGGGGTTCTTTGGGGCAAGATAGGAGACTGTATTGATGCCTTTGAAAGATTTGGATGGATGCGAATGACTGGTGAGGAGCTAAGGAGAGCAAGCAATTCACCTTGAGTTCTCCTTAAACAGATGAAAACATTGATATTAAGCAAACTTAAAAGAAGAGCATGGCAATCATGAATTCTACTTTAACACTTCATTTGCCTAATTTGCAGAAGGAAAAGTAAGAAGATGATTCACATAACAAACTTACAAGTACAAAGAGAAACACACCATCAATACATGTAACCACAAGAATCCCAAAAAGGACTGCAAAACCCTGGTCTTTCTTCCTTTGCCAAAATTACAGAGATACAATGAGTAATACAATAGAAGCTTCTCCCTCAAGAGTCCAACCATGAAAATGACCAAGAAAGTACATAATATAGGCAATCTAACATCTTTCCTTGCCTCTATGGGTCGATCTCACTATCCTAGGAGCTGTTTCAACCAATTCTAAACTGAGCACTGAAAACTAGGCAGTCAAAACAACTTGCCTCTATAAGCTAGGAAACCAATTCATTCATTAAATTTTTTCCTATCTCATGAATGAATCTTCTAGAAGAGATAAATGAGTGTCAAAATATCATAAAATTACATCATTTACAACAAGGAGGATCAAAATCCACTCCAAAAAGTCAAATCCAGTCAAAACTGCGTTTTGTTGAGCTGTAGGTGCATTTCTGTGAAAATTGCCCAACGCGTAGCGCCCTGATTCTGAACGCGTAGCGCGCCTTTGGAGCAACTTTTGAGGCACTTCCAGGTGTCCAAATGAGGCAAAAGTGGGCTTGTTGGAAAGGTCTGGATGTCTACTTTCCAGCCCAAGTGGAATTTCTGAATTTGGTGTCCATTTGCCCCTCCAAAATTGCAATCTCCCAAGACTGCTTCCTGTGTGTCAAAAAAGTGGCAGAAAGTCATTTTTTGCTTGTTTTTTGACCTTCTGGAGGCTCAAAACTTGATGAAATCTCTTGGTAATTGCTGAGAAGGTGTATTTTTGCATGAAAAATCCAAAAATGCTGAGTTTTCCTGAAATGGAGTTGCCCATCTAAAGGGTCGCGCGCGGCGCGCTACGCGTTGGTGAAGAAAACCTGTTTTTAGCCCAAAAATTCACAAGTGACCAAAAATGCTCAAATTTTTTTGAAATTTGTGCTGGAGTTGAGTCATTTAGCACCATGCTCCTTCAAGGAAGCCTCAGCCAAGATGTGGAGGGGATCGGGCCCTTTTCTTCGTTTTAGTGCCTTGGCCAACCGTCTTTTGAGCACCTTCATTCTCGCCTTGCATACGTGCATACGGGCCCAATAGTGGTTCTTCATGTTCCGGAGCAAGTCCTTATCTTTGTTGGCCTTGGCCAGCAGCCTCTCCAAATGAGCATTGACCTGGAGGAGCATAGCCTCTCGCTCAACGGGTACCAAATCACCGGGTCTCTTGCGCGCCAAGTTGCGGTCTTCATGGATCCTCTGCAACTCATCAAGAGTGTGCTCATCTTCCAATTGCTTGTTGCACTGCTCTAAGTAGGTGATTGTCCAATTTTCCATTTCCAACCTTTGTTGCAACGAGTCATTTTCAGCCCTTAGTTGCTGGATGATCTCCTTTGGCTCTAAGCTAGGAGAACTGATATCGAGGTCAACAACATCTATGCCTGGATCACTTGATGGCCCCTCATCAATTTTGGGCTGCTTGCCTCTCTCTTGTACCTGTGCTGCTGTCGAAAATGAGGCCTCTTCCACCTGGTGTGGAGATAACACTCGTGGTGCTGATGAAGAAGGCGAGACGCCTTCCACCTGATGTGGAGAAAATACTCGCCGAGCTGATGCAAATAAGGCCCTGTGGCCTTTCTGATATGTGACCAATGGAGGGGAGCTGACATGTCTGGCCTCGGGGATATCATGCTGTTGTGAAGGTCCTCCCTCCTCATGAACAACCTCAGGAGGTGGTGGTGCTGTGAAAAAATCTCGAGAGATAAAATCCTCCCATGGGATACTCTGCTGAGCCAACTGATGCATGACCACAAGCTTGATCAAACCATAATGAAAGATGCTCCGGTGTTGCTGTGCTGGGCTCTTTCTCTACACCAAGGGCACCATCCTCTCAATATTCCGGCACATGAAAAATGGTATGTTCATCATCCGTACCCATGTGAAATGCATCAACAAGCAAATATGGTACGAATACAAACGTGAAAATCTGCCCTCATAGGTGAAATAGCGAATGATGAGCCTCATCAAGGGAGCATACTCATCCCTCAAAAATTTGAAAGGAAATAACCAGTCATGTACCTCATGTACCCAGGTTTAATGTAGGGCTCATACTGAAATCTGTCCAATAGTTTGCGCTTGTTCCACTCTTCTCCAACATTGGGTATCCTTGTTGCTTTAGCAACAATCTCAGGTGACAATATAAAATCCACCCCTGCAATATTTACATGCCCGTCATGCAAATGCAAAACAAACAAGCGGACCAATTCCCTATGGTGCTGAATTTGAGAAATCCTCTCGCAAAATTCATAACATGACTGATGGCGGAAACATGTGACTGCAAGTGGACAAGCCTGCAAATAGGTCAAAGAGGTGGGCTCCTCTCTCACATGGTGACCACCCTTACCACCCCTGTGAGGCCTCTTTTGTACCTCAACCTCTGGTGTTGACTCACGATCATCACTTTGCTCATAGTCGGTTTCGGTTTCTGACATGGTTTCAAGAGAAAAGTGGCTGAAATGTACTGCTGCTTCTACTCAAATGACCTGATGTTTTTACTGTTGAAATGCTGCTTCAAGGGGACAAATAACACAAGGGAGATGTTAGGGAAGGGAGACTTTTAAGGGGAATTAGGGAAAATATATGAAAAAGGGAATTAAGGGAAGGAATCATGACATATACAACATGATACAATTATAATTTGCCAGGGTTTTATGGGAAGTAGGGTTTAGGGTTATGTTATTGAATTTTAGGGATAGGGGTAGGGTTTTGGGCCTTTGATATTTTTGGTAGGGAGATTAGGTAAAAATGATAAGGGAGGTGGCTGGGATGTGGGGAAAAAATGGGAGTGAAAGAGATGACCTTGAGAGCAGCAAAACAAAACCCTAGCTTTACTTGCACTTTGACATTTTTAAGCAAATACACATGAACTTCTCATTTCAAATTGATGGCATTAAAACGCATTTACCATGCTCATTTTTCTTTATCAAGCAAAATACTTTGATGATCAGAGGCCTACCTGCAACCTTGAAGAAATTTGGGGTCGTTTGAAGCTTGTAGGCAAATTTTTTGTGTGTTATACCCCAACACGTAGTGCGCGGGTCCTGACGCGTAGCGCGCGCCCAATGCATAGCGCCCGTGTCTTTTTCCCACTGTGCTGACTGCCCCGACGCGTAGCGCCTGCCCAACGCGTAGCGCGCAGGTCCTGATGCATAGCACGCAGGCTCTATCCACCAACTTGCACAATTTTCACACTAAATCGCCTTTTGCTCTTGCTTTTGGAGTCTTGGAAGCAAATAATGATAAAATGAAGGGAGGGGAGCTTTTATAAACTTGATTTGAATTAATTTCCCCTCAAACCCACTTTCTAATGTTTATAAAATGACACTTTTCAAAATTTAAATGCTGCTGACTTATGGTTTCCTTTTTGTCCTGAAATTGGTTGAAATGATGTTTTTTCTTGAAAATTTTTGCAGAGGTAGCTTCTGAAGAGTCTTGGCAAAGGAGACCAGGGCTGCATGCCAACTTCTGGAGAGTTTGAATTTTTACAAATTTTTAAAAAACATGAGAAAATGACCTTGCCTTCAAAAACAAGGTTTTTGAACTCAAGGTAGAAAAAATAGCTATACAATATGAAATCCTTTGAAGTGATGCTTAGATAGACATCCCTCTGGCCTGCTGGGCATTTATTGACCTTTAAAGACATGACATCAAAGACAAATTGGACCTAAATCCTAGACATAGGACCTTGACTTAAAAACAAGACCAATGACCCTGTAAAGAATTTTATTGACTGAAACAACTTGAACCAGCAGTGCCAAGAGGGGAACATAAAGACACAAGCTCCTCCATCAGGGTTATGGAATGCCTAATGGAATGCAATAAGATGACACTAATGAGACACCTACTAATAAAATGCAAAGAGATTTGATCGCTGATGGAGGGCTACTAGACCGACTCTAACACATCTAACAACTGGTTGAGATCCTTTTGGATGAGGAGTTCAAATGTGGGATGCACTTTTCTCAACTTCTGCTGAAATGGTATGACCCCGTCTTTCAAAGGAATAACATGTTAAATGATCCATGTGTTGTAAGTCTTTAGATCATCGTACATCCAGGAAAAGATGTCACGCTACCTCTTGAACAAGTTGATGAGAGATTGTCTTTCCTTAGAGGAACATCCCAAACCTATGCTAATGAATTTGAGGTTAGCTTCAGTCCCAAGGTTGACTTTCTCATGTGAAAGCGTGGAACTCTACGTTTTGGCATTTGGTGGGCCTCATAAGCGATTCTACAGATCGAATAAATTTTCTAGTGTGACCACTCCTTTAGGCATGGGGTTCCCCTTACACACATCTGCCTCTTCTTACAAGGACCTTTCATGTTCCTCTTCTTCAATTCCTGAGTCTTTAAATACCTATGCATTTTCCATGAAATCCAATATCTGCTGGTCATCATTGAAAATGCGTAAGTTAGTTACATTATCAAGGACAACTGGTTTATAAACAATTTCATTGGAAAAACCATCCCTAAGAGGTCTAAATTTGGCTATAGCATTTGCCAAAGTATCAACAACAATGTTATTGAATCTAGCAACATAACTAATTATGAAAGATTTAAAATATCTGATCAAGTTCCATACCTCTTACTACTTTCTTCAGGTGTGGTGACAAACAATGAATTGTGTTGTGTGCTTGTCTTGTAATGATTTCAGAGTTGCCGATCACCTTTAGACATTCAACTTTCAGGTCAATATATTTCTTGAGGCCGAGGATCAATGCTTCGTACTCTGTAGTGTTATTGGTGCATTGGAACTCTAACCTACAGGAAATTAAAAAAATGTTCCTTTTTGGGTCCACGAGGATGCATCCTGCTCTAGACCCATCGTGATTCTTGGACCCATCATAATATAGTGTCCAGATTTTATCATTAAGCATGGGTGAGTCTAGAGTACATACATATAGAGTATAAATTTCATTTTCATCAACTAGGGTGTGTGATTGGAGTTCTAGTTGGGTATCAGGTGGGATGGGTGATGGCTTGGATTGGTAACAACCCATCATTGCTTCAAGAAAACACACTCCTAGTTCCTCCTGAGCGAAACTGATCAGCTCATTCGAGCCTTCGAGATCTGTGACCGTATGTTTCATGAAAGCTTCATTGTTAACCCTGATCTGATTGTTATTTCCTTTTTAGGGAAACCACAAGTGGGACCAATCTGTGGCAAAATAAAGTTGGAGTTTACAAGACAAACTCCTGCTAAGTAGTAATCCATAGGCTTCCGAGATGTCAACCATAAATATGTCGATGCACTGGTGCACCTGAGAGTCAGAAGAAAAGCTAATTATCACGTTGTTTAATTCACCAATAGCTGGGACTTGAGACTTATCCAGTTGAATGATCTTGGAATCTGTCTTCTAGGGTTGGAGGTTTATATTTTTTCATACTAACGAGGGCATGAAGTTGGTTGATGCACCGGATTCGACAAGGAAATTTTTCACATTGCAGTTGAAGACTTCAAAGGTCAAAAGGAACGGGGTAGTTGAACCTCTCAACTTTGCATTTGCATCATTTACAATAGCTTGGAGATTGGTCACAACTCAAGATCAATTGGGAGAGTTAGTCTTGGCTAAAGAGGAAACCTTTGAGGTTGCTAACGAGGTGGTGAGGGTTTCAGAAATTAGCGCGTGCTGGCTGGCTAACTTGGAAAGCTCATAAAACGAGATGTTGGCTCACATATTGTGCCCTAAGTCCACGGGCGAAGTGCTTTCCAGGGAGGCCTGTGGGGAGAGGGTGGTTTTGGTTGAGACTCCAGACACGGAGGTGTTTCCTTTACCATCCTCCGAGGAATCCTTCGGGCTTTGGCCAGATGACTCCTTGGGGATAGGGGTGGATGGTTGGCTTGTGTTGTTAGGTGGAAGGATTCTTCTCAATAGAGCCCTCTTCTTTTCTTCTAGGGTCGAGTCTGATACTAGTCTCTTGCTCCTAAGGTTGTAAGTTTTTGGAGGCTTGGGGGGCAGTGTCTCCTATAATGGATTATTGAAGGATTGAACCTCTTACCCGCAGATGAATTTGAATGTTAGAACAATGGAAGGAGTGTTGTCATCGGGAGGTGTGGTTTCCTCTTCTGGGTCATTGGAATCTTCTTCGCCCTCCCCTATGGCTTGATCTTCCAAGAGCTGGGTCACCACAATAGTCATGCTGTGGAGCCATTGCAGGCAGGTCTTCTTGGAATGAGAGGCCTGGTGGAAAGTACAAAAATTGTCTTTTCCTAGATCTTCCACATTGAAATTTCTATTGCACCCTTGAGACGACTTCGCGGGTGGATTATTGGTCTTTTGAAAGAAAGGCTTGGTGGATTTCCCTCTCGAGGAGGGTTTACTAGTCTTCCTTTTCAAATTAGACACCTCATTTGTTAATTGCTTTAAGGATTTGGCTAACCCCTCGAAATTGAAGGAATCCTTGTCCTTATTGGTGGACTTACTAGTCGAGGCTTGAGTTTTCTTGCTGGATGGTTTGGCTTCCTCTCAGGAGTCATGTTTGAGGGAACCTATAGATAAAAAATCCTTCTCTACCACAAGAGATGTTGCAAAATTCTCCAACAAGGTGGTTTTAGCTTCACATTTGACGAACACAACGATGTCCCATGGGATGGATCTAGTGTAATAGTCGACAGTGATGGCATCATAAATAGCCAAATCCTTTGGAAATCTATTCAAGATGGTGGTGAATCGATGGTTGAAATATTTCACCTTTTCCTTCTTATGACACTTCAATGTACTAAGATCAGTGAGGAGCATGGAAGGCATCTTATCTTCTGAAAACTTATCAAGGAATGTCTTCTTGAATTCTTCCCAAGTTCAAATTGATGCTACAGGCAATGATCGATACCATGTTGTGGCCTTATTTTTGAAAGTGTGAGGGAAGAGATGAAAAGCCACGTCATCATGTTGCACTGCCACCATTTGCAAGGCTAGGTAGAAATTGCTGATGTGATTGTCAGGTGAGGTTCCCCCTTTGGGGTTGAACTTCGGGAGCTGCTTTTTAGGGTGATGAGGCATGTCATGGAGGAGGCCTTGGATGCCCAAAGGGGACTGAGCCATCCAAGCCAAATGTTGACGTCGTTTGCCTCTCGGTGGGCGAGGAAAAGGGGGGTGATTGGGATTCCCCTAAGAATCACTTTTTGTGCCTGACCCCCCACTAGTGTGGGGAGGTTGTCTATCATTACCCTAGGGAACTCTCAAGTGACCTAGATCTCAAACGTTTCTCATATTCCTTGAATTCCCCAAGTTCATAGGGAATCTAAAAAGCCACTCATTGCTGTAAAAATTAATGTGGTCTCTGATATTGTTTCATCCACTGTCCTAAAGGTCCTTTAGTGTTCCCTCTTAAAGGTTTGTTGTTAACAGGGGTATCTTCTAGGGGCGGTTGATCATTTCCCTAAGTTTCTCCCCATCATTGTTGATTGTTTCCCCATGTAACTGTGCTCTTAGGGCCTTATCTTTTAGATGCTGAGGGACTTTCCAAACCCTCGATTGAGAGCCTTTCAATAGTGTAAACATAATCATCCAAAATGATCCCAATTAAATGCGGTATATAATTAACTAATATGCCTTGACGCGTGTGATGAGGCCTAGAGGTGCGTGGGTTAGGCAGGGAGCTAGTGGTGGGAATGCACTTCAGACCGCTAGCAAACTAACGAGTAAAAGGGCGCAAGGTCCTCAATTGGTCATATGTAACTTCAAACAGAGGAGGTTCCTCTTCTCCCAGGGTGTCTTCTAGTGGAGGAGGTTGGGAATCCCCAAGCTGGGGCTTCCCAAAAGGTGGACCAAAAGAGGGATGATAAGGTGTTTCAAGGGTGGCAAGACGAGGTTGGTTACTAGCTTGATGGGAAGTTTTGATGTGATGGTGTGTATTTGTGCCTACCATCAGGCCCTCCTTCTAGCCCCAAAACCGTTGATGGCCAGAATTCTCTGCCAACAACGAGGGGATCTCCTCGGTGTAGAATCCCAACTAGATTCTGCACCTTTTTCTTTAGGGATCTCATCTGGTATGTAGGCTCAAGTGCTTCAGATGGAGGTGGGATACCAACTCAATTGAACATATGGACTTCAACAAACACAAGGAAATAACTAACAAATTTTCATAACATGAATACCATAAATAGCGAGATTAGAAATCAACAACATGAATCTCAGATAAAGTAATTGTTAGAAAAACTTCAAATAAGATCATGCCTATGTAAAGAATGTGCTTAACAACTATGAAGTAGTTCACAGTAAATAAGAATCTATAAGCGTAAGAAAATGCGTAGTCAACGATAATATCATGCCAATATTAATGAAACGGTTCATCATTACAAGCATAGAGTTATCATATCATACATGTTGCAAAATAAGATTCATAACACAGGAAAACATATGAGGAGACCATGCATCAAAGAACTCTTAGAATCATTCGATCCATCAAGAAACTAATATCCATGACATCACAACATAAAGTAATCATCCAATCCAATATTGGAAAATAACTATTACTCCTTGTATTTATTAGAAGAGCACAAGTCCTCTCAAAACAATATGTCCCAAAAGTAAGTCCCAAGCTAAGTCCTTTATAATGTGCCATTAGGGTGTATTTATAGGATGAGGGTCACCTTTGGTGACTCTTGGAATTCCTCATGACATTTCAACTTCCTCGCGACCTTTAGACTTCCTCATGACTCTTCACATTTTATAACTGTCCTATTCTATCCTAATTTGTGAATTGCACAAAATGAGAAAAATCTATCCTATAAACTTGACGATAGAAAGATCTGGAATGTCTAGGTGGAGCTATTCCACTTGTTAAGTGTGCCAAAGATTGTACTCAACTACTATGGGGGTGATCTCTGGTTGTTCCTCATCATGTATGTGCAGGCACTCGAGAGCATCAGCGTGAGGGTGATCCTTTTGGCATTCACTTGATTGCTTAAGGTCACCAGCTTTATATACATTCTCACTGGTTCAACCACATACTGTGTGATATTCTCCATTATAACTAGTAGTTTATCTGAGCGGGCGGCCTGCCTGTATGTGTCAAAACATCCTTGAACTTCCTATGAGATATATTCCTGCTTCCTTACTTGCCGAATTTCCCTGATGGACGAGACCGCATGGTTCTCAATGATTGATTCCAAACCATTGAAAGGGTGCCTATATGAATCCAACACTCTATCCACATGTTTGGCCATTTTGTCTTTTAATTGAATCTTGATGTGTAGCTCGACTTTGGCATTTTTCATGGTGATCCAATCCTTCTTCGGGACTACCGTTGGTGCTCCTAGATACTTGATGGACCAATCATGTATGATATCTAGAGCTGCAATGACTTCATTTAGTATAATAGACCTCTCTTTGTATGGGTTCGTATGGTCAATATTGGAGCTACCGTGTGATGTATCTTTGACATTTCTTCATAGATCATCTCCATGGCTTCATTGAGAGTTTCGACCTCATCCTTGATTGTAGCCTGTAGTTCTTTTGTACTAGAGTGCACTAAGCAAAGAGCTGTGTTTTCTTCTTCTTCCTTATTTCTATCTTGTTCTGCTTTAGTGGCCTTTTTCTCTAATGCATAAAGCATGTTTTGGAGCTCCATGATTTGTTTGCTCATCCTAGCAACATTATGTTCAATCATGGTCACAAATGCAGTCCCTGCCAAGGCAACCATCTTATGGTTAACTCTAATGTCAGGAACAATTTATTTCACTGTGGTCACTGACAAGGGTTCTGGCATAACACTTTCTCCTCTCCTGCATGATCTTGAAGCTAACTTGATCAAATGTGATCTTGGTGAGATCCAACATTTCCTATTCTTTGTCTTCGGGAATGCCCAACTCTTGGAGAGTGAGATGTCCTCTAGTGAGGGGAGTAGATGGGGGAACATACAATGGAGACAACTAAACTTTCTCTTGGTCTTGTTAAGTTGCCTTATTGGTCTCTCCTTGCTCATGCTTTCTCCTTTCCTCCTATTCTTTCTTCCTCTGCTCTTCATCTAGCCATTTCTTCTCTTGTTCTTATTTCTCTTGCTTCTTCTTAAGTTCCTCGGCTTGCCTGAGCCTTTCTTCCTATTCCTTGAGCTCTTGCTCTCATTTCTTCCTCTCTTCTTCTTCCGTTTCCCTCTACTCTTCCGATTCTTTTAATTGCTTTTCTTCAAGTTGCTTCTTTCTTTCTTCCTCTTATTTCCGCTTCCTCTTCTCAAGTTGGTCTTTGTCACTTGAATCTTACGATTGTTTGAGCTCTTCCTCTCTTTTCCTCTTTATCTATTTCTTTTTCTTTTCCAAGGTTGCATTCCATTGTTCTAGATTTTCATTATCCTCTTCTGCTTCCTAGTTATTCGAGGAATCTTTTACCTCTTTCTCCTTCTATTTCTTGAGTTTCCTGGTGACCTTCTGCTTCTCTTACTTCCTCTTCAGAGTGGATGACCTCTCCTGTAGGATCACATTCTCCTGGGAGTGTTCAAGGTGCTCATCATCTCTTGCTTGCTGCTCACTGGGGATGAGCTCCCTACTGGCATTGTACCCATTCCTAACTCCATCATCACGATCCTACCTAGAATGTGAGTATGACCAATTAAAATGATCTCTCTTGCAATAAGAAACTACAACCTTGTCGGGATCATACGTACGATGTTTCAAGGTCACAAAACAACACCCTTTTAATAACTCAACCTTTGCCTCCACTTACTTGAAATATTATACCACATAGGGCCCAATGACAAGAGGGAAAGATGGCCATGGTTTCTTCTTCCCTTTCCTTAGTGTCTTCGAGAAGCTCTGTGTCATCTGATAACATAATTCCCGCAAAAGAACCTTATCTGTGGAAAACTGAGGAAGTGTATTTGGGGCCTTAAAGGAACCAAAAAATATAATAAATGTCCCCTCCTATATCGGGAACCAATGCGCCACCTTGACGATGGTTTCCAAGGCCCTCTTTTACATAGAAGGTGGTTCTTCCACAAAAAGCCATTGATATAGTGGAGTAATAAATAAATTAGAAATAGTGTCAATCATACCCTTATAGTCGATGTCCCAAAATATCTTGTAATGGTGGTGTACTGGGCTAGCTGTAGACATGTTCCAATTGTAGCTTCAGTTGTCGAACTGACAACTTGCACATACTGCATCTAGTAGGTATGAGGCCGTATAGAACTCTGATGGTTGGTTTGGGTTTGGATATTTAGTTGCAACTATATTTGTTCTCAGGGCTGACACAAGAATGCTGGCTCGATTGAATACTGTACCTCAGGTAGCGATAACATACATGATGGGGACCCATGTCTAGTGGAACACGTCACAATCTGCTCTCATGTAGAAACAGTTCATCATGGCGGCAATCAACTGATATATCTTTCTTAATTTTTCCATCCTATAAATTTGGTTGGTTCTAACTCGGAACTTGGATGGGTCTTGCCACCATTCTCTGATAATATCCTTGGTCGGAGTCACAAAACTGGAGAGCCATCGAGTGTTGAAAGTTTCCTCCTTTTAAGGCAATCTATAGTATGTAGACATATTTGTGGAGGTGATAGCTACGAGAGGTGCACCAGTGTGATCCCTTACCATCCATGAATCCATGTCTGTACTCTGTATGATCCAATAAATTGTCTCATCACACGGGAATACTGGAGGATGTGATGCCACCCTATGAAGCTTTGACCTCTTAACATTTATGTACACCGAGAAATACTCCTAGTTCTCTAGAATATTTGATTTGGCGAACTCCTCATAAATATCATACCAGGAGAGCCTAGTTGTGTCCTTGTAGATGGGGGGTTCTTCGTACTGGTGGAATTCCTATGAACTGCTTCCAGAGCTTTTACATGCAGATTTCGCTACGGAAGGTGCCATCTCATCTTGAAAGGAGGAGATGGAGATGCACTCGAGATCCAAGTCACCTGGCATATCGAATAAATAGTCCTATGATGAGAGAGACAACATGAAAATAAGACTTAGTGACGAATACAAACTATAGTTTTGAAAGACCAGAAGAAGGACTTTTGGTAGGTTGTGTGGTCTCAGGGGTGAGGAATTCGTATCGATCGTGTGGCTTAAGGTACAACCTAGAGACTTGGCAAGCTAGGAGTGAGGTCATGGGGTCATAGAGTTAGTTAGGTCATGGAGGTTGTGGGGCTAGTCAGGTCATGAGGTTTCAAGGTCAGTTAGGTCATGGGGTCACGGAAGTTGCGGGTTCACAGAGGTCGGGGGGTTGTGGAGGTTGTGGGGTCGCTCAGGTCGTGAGGTTGCACTGTTTTTCTTATCGCTATTTTAGGCCATGCGACCTACCTCTTTGGGAGATTCTAAGGGGCGAAACATGGCTTGGGAGAGGTCCTTCAGGATTTCCAGGGGTAGATGGCTTGCTCTTTAGGGATAGAAGGTCATCCTGGGACAAGAATGGGCATGGAAAACACTCAGGGAGGCTCATGAAGTCAAACAATAACTCGGCAAGGGTTTGTAGTTGAAATGAGGCTGAATCATGGATAAAAACTCTCATGGTCGGGAATTCCCAGAGTCAGGGTGGAGGAGGAAGACACATGGCAGAAAGAAATGAATACCAGGAAGGGGAAAAGTCACCTACCTGTCAGGGTTGCACACCTTATCAACTCGCTGAGCTTCCACGTTCTTCGTGCAACCAAGGTGAGTTGTGCAAATTATCAGTTGAGGACGATATTTATAAGTTTGGTCACATGTGTGGGGGGTCACAAGGCAAGCACTGCCTAAGTTAGGGGTGTATGGGACCCATGCAACCTTGTGACCTAGCGACCGCAAGGGGACTTTAAGTCGTATAGGTTGCGGGGTTGCAACTGTGGGCTTTTGACACTTTTGTGACCTTTTGAACCTGGTGACCTCGTGGGGTCGCTAGGTCGCAGAGGTCATTAGGTCGCATTTTCGTGGTGGTGAGACCTTTGGGACCTTGTGATCTAGTGACTTGATGGGACTCGTAGTCACACAATCACAATATATAATGGATTTTGCCTTGCAACTTTTGAAACTTAGTGACTTAGTGAAGTCGCATAGTCATACAGGTCGCATAAGGGGGAAATAAGGCACAATATTGTACTACAACTTGGCGACTATACTTGAACATGAACTTTGGTTAGGTTGTTGGGTCACAATTTCGGATTATGAGGCAGGGACTTAGGATTTTGAAACTTTTCTGGGGCTTCCAAGCTTTCGAGTAGACTCTGAGGATGGGCGGCATCTACTAAAATGGTAAAGGGGCTCTAGAATTTTGAAGGATTAGAAATTTTGGAGAGGTTGTTGCAACAGCTACAACACTCCCGTGCATGACCCAAGTGCAAAGAAACAAAGGCAAGGGTCACTATGGGGTGAATGCATGAAGATGGGTTACACATTTTGGCAAGCACACATGTTGGGAAGTATAAGAAAAGGAGCTCAATCAAGTAATAGTTTAGCCCCTGATCAAGCTATTTGAGTGCTTAAAAATAAACCCTCAATAGAGCTCCTATGTAACCCATAGTTACATAGGATCTCAATCGAGATACATGCTAGATCGAGCTATTTTTTTTAAACTTCCTACTGAAAACACAATGAGGAGTTTATGGTTCGAAGGGATCAATCAAGCCCTTGTTTAACCATGTCAAGATCTTAATCGAGGGTCTATTAAACCCTCAATTGACATATTTCAAATTTTATCTTAAGTGATTAATCAAGATTTTTAAGTGCTCGATCGAGCTGTTGTGGCCTAAAAAATAGCATTTTAGCTCCCTTTCTGTAGATTTCTCTGCAACACCATTTTTTACCCGAGCGGACTTCAAGAAAAATTTGTCCTTAAGTGGTAGAGTTGATCATGTTGGTTTTTTGAAGGAATCCTCTATCCAATGGCATATGAGTTTGACATTTTTTAATTCATATGATATTTTTCATCTAATTTCTTTTAAATATAATGCTTGAATTTTTTTGGACAGTTTCAAAGGAGCTGAATAAAAAATTAATAAAATAAAATACACAAAGAAAATAAATTTCAAAAGTCCTCTTCAAAAAGCATACTCTTGGTTTTTGAATTGATTTGAATAGTAGAAAAAAATCTTAGGTGAACACATGTATCTACAAAATGCAATTGAAATATTACTTCACCAACTTCGAAAAATAATAAAAATATAAATTTTGTATAAAAATTAATTTTTTAATATGCATAACTTAGTTCTCTGTATGAAGACCATGCTCTCTCTCTCTCTCTCTCTCACACACACACACACACACACACACACAAACACACATTTTAAATTACACATTTTAGACTAAGTTATGCTATGTGAACACACACATACCTCTTAAGATGTGTGAAAATTTTCAAGGAAAAGCATTTCATTGAATGGAAAATTGACATATTATACAATAGTAAATTTATTTGCAAAAAATGTCATTCGGATAACAACATAACTCTCCACAAATTTTCCTTTTACTCCAAACCAAAATTCACAATGCTTATATGAATTTTTAGTGTTTCAATTCAATAAAAGGGTAACCTTTTGAAATTTCATCGCCACATTTGGCCCAAAAGTGTAACCCATCTTCATGCATTCAGCCTAAGGTCTAATCATTGTCTAATGAAAACGTGGAAAAAATTGTGGACTAGGTTAAAGAGAAAGCATAAGAAGTATTAGAGAGAGTTTCATAGCAACAACAACACATACAACTAAGAGCATAAGAACATTTAGAACAATTGTGGAAATGATTAGAGACGAGTAGATTTTCCATAGCACATCCAACCGAGATAGAGAAAACCGAGGCACAGAGCGCCCCTGGAATATTAGAACCAAGAATGGTGAAATCACCACTATAATTGACAAGAGCACCACACACTTCAAATATCGCCAAGGTCGATGGGATTTCCCACTGAGGAGATGAAACAATGAGCAGAAGGCTTAAGCCATGTAGATTTGATCTTGTTGCAGTTATAGTGGGGCAATATACATCAATTACAATTTAGTATTACCCAATAGATACAATTCTGTAAAATGACATCAATAGTAGAGATGGAAAAGTTGTCAACGACACATGATGCATTTCAAGGCAAAGAAAATGTAGCTATTGGTAGAAAAGGAACAAGTAGAATAAAGGGAAGAGAAGTTGAGGAAAGTAGTAGAGGAGGTCTACAACAACCTCCCAAAGGGATCAATGGATATAGACACAACGGTAGAGGGGAAAGTAGTAAATAATGATGAGGCTATTCAGGGTCTCAAGGAAAAGGTTGTGGAATTAGAATCACAGATAAAGCCAACTACTCCACTTGAAGAGAAAAACCATAGAGAAAAGGAGAAAACAACCACATTGAATAACAAACAAATAAAATAATTGGATGTAGAATGAAACATGTTGTATGAGAAAGGACTGCAAATATGGACAACATTGATGGAGAGTGAAGAGCTCAAAGAAGTGGTGTAGAAAATCTAGATCGCATAGGCGAAGGTTAAAAAGATCCATGATAGCATGAGCACACTACAAATTTCTAAGTGTATTAATGCCATGCTGGAAATAGAGCAACTAGAAAAACAAGTAAATAGCATGAGAATTGAGCGGCAATAATTATCACAGAGGTTTGAAACCTTGTAGGAAGAGGCATTCAAAGTAAAAAATGAGATCAAAACTATGCATTAAATGATCAAGCAAGGAGCTCATGAAAACATAAAAATTTGAAGACCCCATGATAGTTGCGGTAGGGATTAGATTTGGGGTAAGCATAAGAAGTAAAGACAAAGGTCACTACAATCAAGGAGACATTTGAAACATTCATCACAATAATAAAGGTAACGATTTCCTTGGTATAACGACATAATGACGAATTGGTTTGAGGACGAGCTATAGGTGAGCGTTGGGGGAATTTTGGAGCAACATTTTGGGGTACAAGTTTTGGGAGAAGCATAGAGGAGCACTATGCAAAATGATACTAGCCATGAAGGCTAGCCAATGGTTAATAGGTGGGTATGCAGAAAATAAGGAAGGTCATTAGGCTTATTTTGTATGTTTTTCTCATAGTAATCTCTACCACACATAGAAAAAGGGGATTTTGGGTCAAGTTGCTCCAAAATGTAAAACTATAAATAGATAAAGTCACGATGTAGAAGATAAGAATTTCCATATGCTTATACTTAACTTTATGTATGTGTTGTAAGAAGTTAATCTATTAGGATGGTGAGTCATGATAGTTGGGATTGTAATGAAGACTTTACACTAATAATAAAAGGATATATTTTGGCTTATTTTTTGTGTTTGCACATTAAACATAGTTACAAACTTACCGAGAACCATGACCTCAAAATGAGAACTCTAGCTCAAAAAGCCCCTATTTTTTCACAAAAACATGAAAAACACATGGAAAATGAAAGAGTTGATGTTGCATCAACATTTTTTTTTTCCAACGTTTGAATTCCTTCTTTTTTTTCTTTTTTTTTCTTTTTCAGAAATGGTATTAAAAAATAAAACTTTTGTGCAATAAGTATGATAAAACACCCCAAAACGAAAAATGTTAATGCTGCATCAACACCATCATCAACATTTTTTTTTGGTTAAAATTTCATCTTTTTTTACAACAACATTAAAATTTAAATGTTTTGTGTAATAAACATTAAAAAAAACCTCAAAATTGAAAAGTGTTGATGTTGCATCAACGTTTTTATTTATTTATGGTGAAAATTCCAACTATTTAAGCATTAACATTAAAAATAAAATATCATGACTCCAAAAATCCTTAAAATTCCAATAGTTTTCGACAATTATTTTAAGGATAAAATATCACGACTCCAAAAAGCCTAAAAGTTCCAACAAGTTTCAACCATGGTGTTAAAGATAAATATCATAACTCTAGAAAACCTTAAAATTTTGATATTTTTCAACCATGGTGTTAATTATAAAGGGTGAAAATGTGAAGCTCGTTTACATTTTTTGGCAAGCACATGGGCTTAGGGGTGAACAAAAGCAACTTGATAAAGCAATATTTTAGCCCCTGATCGATCTATTTGAGGGTTTAAATATTTCTCGATCAAGAAAAAAAAAAAAACCCCTTGATCAATCTCCTATGCAACCCTAGGTTACTTAGGTGCTATATTGAGCATTGTTTTCAAATTTCACTTCAAATGAAATTGGGCATGGTATATTTAAAAATAGGCTCGATCAAGCCATGCTTTCTATATAAACCTTGATCACGGTTTGCACATGCCACTTTTGCACAGGCTACGAAGTTTAGAGCTAGACTGAGGAGGGTATTAGGAACTTGACTGAGGAGCCAAGAGCTTGACCCAAATGCGCAAGCGTCACTAAGGAGCGCATGGACCACACAAAGAACTGAAAAATGTCTAGAGATTGAGGTAGGTTTTTTTCCATTGTATGCTTATTCTATTTTTTCTTTCTTACAAATGAAGAAATAAATAAATTTTAAATGAAAAGCATCAAAAGAACCATTGAAAACCACCAAGAATACCATATAAATCCATAGAAAACCACCATTGAAAACCACACAGGAAAACCCTAATTTTTAGCACAAATATTTTTTGTAGGTTCAATGCATGGTGAAGATTGCATATGTTTTAATGGTGGTATTTATATGTTTTTGTAAAAGTATCTTTTCCATAGGATATATCTCATAAAAACCTTGTTAGGTGTATTGCATTGGCCACACCCTCAAAACAATTTAGAGACTTATGATTTCTCTTAGTCATTTGACTTTGAAATGAGGAAAATAATGTCATTGGAAAAGTCTCAACATAAGATAAAAGCTAAAAAATATGAATTTTGGTTCTAGTGGTCAACAAAAACACTTTTTAAATTGTGAACCTTGGCCACCAAACTACTACCTTGAAACTAGTCTTTATCTTGAGAAAGTTCTTTATAAACAATTAGGGGTTAAAAACCAAATAGATGACATACCATTGAGAAGGTATCAAATAAACCTACATCATCAGGAGGCCAAAATTTTGTCTATATTTTATTCAAAATATATTTTTATACTGAAACTTCATGATTATGAAATTTATCCCCTATGAGACATGCACATTTCACACTTTGTAGGCTAGGCATATAAACTTGGAATTGGGAAATTGAGAGCTTGTTGTAAATATTAATCTAAGTAGGAAAGGTTACAACCATTGATTTTCTAAAAACAAATCATTATATTTTTTATATTTTGTGTACGACCTAACTCATGTGGACCCCACCTCGTGACTAGTGAAAGGGGTCAACCTTAGACATTTTGCAAACTGTACTCACATATGACTAGATATAACTTAATCAACTTAAGCATGTAGATATAACCACTATGAAAACTTGTTTCTTTCATTTCAAACGAGCATTTGTTTTAAATTGAATATTCGTAAAGTTTCATTCCAAAAACATTAATTTAAGCTTAGGTAATTGTTTTTTGGAAAGTTAAATTATCTTTCCAAAAAATTAATTTAATTACTTTTTTTGGAGAGTCTCCAAAAAATAAGATTAAGTTAATATTTATTAGTCTCTTTAAAAAATATATTCACATTGTTGTATTTGCTAGAACCACCCTCCAAATTTTTTCCCACAATTTGATTTTGGAGCCTTCCTTTTGTCCATAGGAGCTAATATTTTACTATCATCAAATATTCATGTTGTGATCAAGATTTATCTTTTCATGCTTTTCTTGTGATTCATTGATCTTGACTTGACATCTTTCAAATACAAGCTAATTCTTGACTTGACCTTGCAACATTGCTGGGCTTTCCTCTAGAAACTGTGCAATCTTGGAAGGTAGGCCTGCCTTGCCTCCAGAAACTGCACAGTTCTACTTGGAAGTCTAACCTCGAGCATGAAAACTATGCAAATTTGGATGGAAACCCGACCTTGTTGATGGAAACAATGCAAAGCATCCCCTTGAGCTCAGAAACTGCACAATGCACTGAGTCAAGAAGTTGCCAGATCCTCAGGAATTGTGCAATACTTCTTAGTAGTATGCATGCAAGTTTCTCTAAAAAGAAAAATGAAAAATCAAGAAAAAGAAAAAATCATCCCTAGAAAATAGGGATTCACTAATTAGTTTCCCGAAGGTTGCACACTTACTATTTTTGGAACTTTCTGCCAAGTGCCGCTTTTTCCTTTATTTTAGGCATGTGCGTCATAAACCCTAATCAGTCTATATCTATATAATGGACACCCCTAGAAATATTTTTTACATTCGATCATGGAGCTCTAGCATTCCCAAGGAGATCAAGGAGCCTTCAGTGGAGTTTGCGGCACTTTTCCATGTGATTTTTGCTTTTGTCGTCTTTTGTCGCTTTTTCCATCTCTTTTTGTCATTTGGCTTATGCGAGTGTTTTTTTTCTTGTTTATTTTCATGGTTGTTGGTGTTTTAATGTATATTAGCTTATACAAGTGTTGGTTTGGTCTGTCATTCGCCTTTCACAAGTGTCACATTAGTTTTCTTGTTTTTTCCCGTTAGTGGTCATAGTTACGGTGACTACCATCACTCAGATATTCTTGTTTCCCACACTTAGTTCAGGCAGATTTTCCCTTCCACTAGCCATGCACCACCTTGTCTAGTTGGGCATTATGTATGTATGAGGATCAAGCTCTTAGCTTGGCCTCTGAGACTGTACAATGCGCAGTACGAGATTGACCCAAATACGCATTGTGTGGTTCCAGGGTTCAAGCTCTCACCCTTGGCTACTGAGACTACACAATGAGCAGTCTCCACCTCAGTTTTCCCAGGCAAAAATGCACATTGCATAGTCTCTAGCCTCATGTTGCACCACTGACTACTGAGACTACACAATCCATAGTTCTCTTAGCTAGTCTCTCTCCCTCACCTCAGAAATTGCACAGTTTTACTCATCAATCCATGTGGTTGTTGCTTCATCTTATTTTGTAAGTTGATTTTCTGAAGTTAATTTATGTATGCCATGAGTGATTTTTCCTCCCATAGTTATTGCAGGTGTTGAGAAAATCTCTTCATCAGTCACTGTTATCATGGCACCCAAGAGAACTGCTTGAAAGGATACCACAAAGAGAAGCACTGGGGAGGTAGTTGAGAGTATGCCAATTTACTTGCCAGTTTACTCAAACACTCAATTATTTGTAGAAAAGGAATCATATATCACATGGCAGAAGGTGAATGAAATTTTCTCAGCAAGAACCTTCAAAGCAGATCTAGAAGACTAACAAGTGTATGTCAATGTCCAAAATTTTCGGTTACACAAGATTGCATGCAGATATCATACTTTTCCATGTGGATATGTTATCATATGGTTACTATCCCATACAGATCCAAAGCCTACGACTTTCAATAGTGCGAAAAAACAGAGGCTTGCTTCTTTTCTGGTAGCAGACTATCATCTCATGTACCATTTTCTTGAGCTAGAATTTCTCATGGATTCATACTTCTATGCGAAAAATAACTACTTGAGCACCAAAGATATTTTTAAAGGCTGGGTGAAAGAGCCAAAAAACTTTCATCAGTAACCCACCAACACATACAAGACAAAATATCTCAAGGGGGCCTATCAACTCTTGATGGTTTTATGTTGTAGAATCTATGGCTAGCAAAGCACCGAGACCTTTCCTGAAGGGTGGGATTTCTTACTAGACTAGGTTGTGAACGAAGGTAAAGCATTCAATTGGTCAGATTTTTTGGCTCAACAGTTGTGGATCCGTGTATCTAATGCCCTTAGTTCCCCCAAGGGAAAGCAAGCCAAATTTTACATGTCTTCCTATCTACTGGATGGAATCTGCACACACAATGCATTCCATAGCGTGATTTGGACTTGGACACCACGAGAGCCTATTGTGTATGTTTATTGCAAGCTTCTTTTGGAGTGCATCCGTAGAGGAGTAATGGAGAAGCTAAAAGACTACTTCCTCATTCCATTGTATAAGTTTATCTTTGAGGAAAATCCACCTTGGATGTCACATGGGGCAATGGAAGCAGTGTTCAAGATAACAAATTGGTTTTCCTCACCAGATGTCACTTTCCTCAGGGTGTTCGATAGACAGAAGTCTACACATATTTTACCAAGGTATTTCACCAATAAGTTAGTCATGTAAGAAGTTGCGTATCATCTCTCCACAGGTTTGTCAGTAGCTTTACATAGGAACAATAAATCACCTTGGCTGACTCTTCCTATGCAAATCAAATTGTATGAGATCAATAATATGAAAGTTGTGGATATCGAAGGAAAGGCGATAGAAAAGTTTACATTCAGTACTCCAGAATTCAATATGTACGATCACCAGAATGTTTTCAAAGACCATTGTACGAGGATCCATTTCTAGTGGCTAAGTGAGACCTTTCACTAGCTAGAGGAGGAACCATGGAAGAATTGTTACAATGCTTCCAAGTCCCTCGAGCCAGTTAGTTTTGGAGGAAATTAACAGGTTTATCCACAAAAGGAAATCACTCTAGAGGCATCATCAGCAGAAGAGAGCAACCCAGTGTGCGAGAAGGGAAATAGGAAGGTTGTGCACAATCCAGGGGGAGAACGAAGTCGCAAGATGAAAGCATATCCAGTCATTATGAAAGTGGCTATAGCAACGGAGAAGAAGAGGAAACATAGGGTGTAGGAAGTGTAACACAAGCAAAGGGAAGAACAAGAGTAGAAGAGATTCGAGGAAGAAAGGAATAAGTAGGAAGAGGAGGAGAGGCGAAAAAGTAATAGCATAAGAAACAACGTGTAGACAAGCTGAAGAACAAGAATAGAATTGACAACTGGAGGAGGAGAGAAAATAGATGTAAGATAAAGAGCTTGCTCAAGATATTGAATAATTGAACAAGATCCAAGACATGGAGGAGGAAATGGATCCACAGTATCAAGATGTCAACCTGATGCCAAGTACCCAACATGTCACCATTCAGTCTCCCCTTCCTCCTGCAGAGCAAGCTCCAAGCATGGAAGAGGAAATTTTCCCTCTCAATGTTGGTATGGTTATGGATACACGCAATCTGACTTATGATGAGCTTCATAAAAATACTATACAAGCGAGGAAGAAACATTTTTTCGGACAACCTCGCATCTCCTGCATTCATCAGAGAAAGGGTGATCGTGAAAAAAACTAGAAGAAATCCAGGTGCCATTTCTACAACCAACTTAGCCTTCGCAGGTTCTTCAAAGTCAAATACAAATTATTTAATTTTACAGAATAAGCAATTGGAAAAGAAATTGTAGGCTGCTAGGAAAGAGGATGAACAACTCTAAGAAGAGTTACAGAACGTAGCTCTCGCACATGTCTATCTGGAAGAACTGAAGGTAGTGATACTTGGTGAAGCATCGACACTGGGAGAGACCATGCAGAGTATTTATGAGGAGATTTTTACCATGCATAAGGAAATTTTCCACTTGCATGGGTTGCAACAAAAGTGTAAATATTATGTCAAAACTCTCAAGGTTGTGCAATCAACTACTGTTGTTGTGCATGAATGGTTAATGCAATGAAAAGGGGCACCGCTTGAATTGGGAAAGAAGACAAGGAAAGAGGTAAGGTTGGAGAAGGAAAATGTGCGGATGCTCATCCATAATAACAAACATCTTGCCTAATTATTTGCCAACGCTTAGGCTTCATATGGACTTCTTGGTGAAATTGCATGAGTTCCCATTAGTTGGCTCACTCATGAAGATTAAGCACATGAATCAATTCAGGAAGGAGATCGAAGAATACTTGGAACATTTGAGACAAGTAACCATCAAGGAACATCTTGAAGTAAACAAAAAAAATATGCATAAGTACATTGGTGGCCTTTTCCAAATCAACACGAGGTTTCTCTTGCTCAAGAAGGAAACACAAATCGAATCCAAGTCAATGTACCTGAATTCCATGGAGGCTACAGTCTACTTCCATCCCGACACCATCAAACAGTTTGGGGATGTCATTGCATAGTACAAATCTTAGCACCGCTACGTAGCTGAAAAACACCAAGTGGAAGTTGTTGAGCTAGATTTTCCCCAAACTCAATCTTAACTGTTTTGTCTTATTAGGTTATCTAGTTGGATCTACCCAATTTTCACTTATATGGGTATGAGTGTATTATAATATTCTTTTGTAATTAATTTGTAAGTGGATTTCCAAGTGTCAATATTGGAATATGAAGAGTCATGATGTAACGAATGAAAAGAATTATTTTGTAAAGAAGTTGAAGAGTCACGAGGGAAGTCCAAGAGTCACAAGGGGAAGTGAATAGATAGCCTTTTTGTTACAAATAGACTCTCATAACTCATAGAAAGGGATTTTGGAAGCCAAGCTTTTGGATAGGCTTAGGATTAGAATCAAGAGCTTGGGTGTTTGTGTGAGCCTTAGCTTCTCTATATCATAGAGGGAGTATATTTCTTTGGAGGGTCAGGTGTTGACTTCATGTTCCACTATTACGGCTAGTGTTTCGTCAATGGTATATGTATGATTGGAACTTTCACTTAATGAAATATCAGAGACAACACATTTTCATGCATATGTTGTGAATATAGTAGGACTATTGTTATGTTTGCAATGTATTTTATTTAACTTATGCTTATGCTTATGAAATATTTCGTTTGCATTGGTACGAATATTGTTGAATGTGTGTTGCTGTTTAATACTATTACTATTAACTTGTGAACTATTTCGCTGAGTAGCTTGTGATGTTTTCATGCTTGTGTGTTCATTTCAAGCTGCATACTACTACAAACTTCTAAGGGACTCACTCATTTTACCTTCTTGTGTTAGAAGCTCCATGCATTGCACTTGATTTTCTATAGGGACACACACTTGTTCTCACCAAAGTCCCCATACAACACTCTATGCATTATTGCAACCAAGGCACATAATTCAAACCCACTGCATCAAAAACTGGGACATATTCCAGATGGGACTCCTACACCAAATGGTTTGAGGTCTAATTAGGACTTCATATCAGGGATATCCCCTGAATGTTGGTGGTTCTAGCACTGTCAACATTTCTGGTGCTAGAAGGACGACGAGCTGACATGCTGAGCCCATGAAGTTTGTTTGAACTTTCTGCATCTTTAATGGTTTCTTCCCAAACCTTAACCTTGTCATGTTTTTCTAGAACCACAAACCTGAAAGTTCCCACAGGAATAATCAATGAATTTTCAAATCTAAAATTTGATGGCGAGGGTGAAACAACCATTGTCAAGCACACTTCTTTCTTTCTTGAATTCTGCACTAAACATAATATTCACTACAAGGATGCTACTTGCAAGTTGTTCATTCTGAAATTTGAAGTGCATGTCAAGGAATGGTGTTACACATTACAAGCCAATTCCATACACTCTTTTGACCATCTTATCAAAGAGCTCTTTTGTGCCTTTTGTAGGTATGATTACAATTTGTTTTCAAGAAAATCATGCAATTGCGAAAAGCACCTGATGAATCTCTTGATGATTTCCATGATTGTTTCATTCATGTTTGTTTTGAATTTTATGAAGATGATATTGATCGGAATTTAATGAAAGAAGTGTTTTAATTTCTTGTTCATATTTCTGTGAATCCATAGGAATATGAGTCTTTCAAAAGTCTCCCAACTTACCTTGGTTATAGAGCTCGTAAATATGCGACAAACAAAGTTGTTGTTGTAAGTGACTCTTCATATTCCCCTCATATAATAGCTCCATTTCCACAGTTTGAGGTGGGATAACTGGAGAGTCCATCCGTTGATTTACCACCATATTCTCCTACCTCATCACTACAAAAAAATTGACAATTTGAGCCAAATTTAGTGCCAGATTTTAGTGCATTTTTTGTACAATTTGGATGAACAACCTGATGCTAAATCTGACTCTATTATACAATTTTTAAAGTGTCCTGTCTTGCGCCTAATTTTGCATGCTTTTTCACGCTATATTTTGCATCATTTTTTACACCAAATTATGCATCATTTTTTGCGTCAAATTTTGCACCAAGATTTGCATATGATTTTATGATAGGTTTTGCTTCTAGTTTTGTGCCATTTTTTTCCGTCTATTTTTCATCATTTTTTCTTCCTATTTTGTGTCATTCTTTGCTTCCATTTTTATGTCATCATATGCATCAAGTGAACACTATTTTTTTACATTCAATTTAGCATCTTTTTTGCATTCATTGTGTGTCAATTTTTGCATCTAGTCTTACATCAGGTTTTGCATTGAGTTTTGCACAAGCTTTGGCACATATCTTTGTACCATATGTTGAATTTTATTTAGCAACAAATTTTGCATCCATTTTTGTGCTCATTTTTTCATCTTTTTTCGGACCATTTTTTATGTCCACTTTTATGTTTGATTTGTCTCCCTTTTTCACATCTCATTTTGCACCATATTTTGCATCATTTTCTACATCTAATTTTTCATCGTTTTCAACACAACTTCTTACATCTAATTTTACATCCTTTTGAGCATCCAAATTTGCATCTATATTTGCATCCTATGTTAAGCCATGTGTTGTGTCCACCTTTGCATCCCATTTTGTGTCTAATGCTACATTCTATTTTGAGCCATTTCTTACATCCACTTTTGCATTTGTTTTTGCACCAAGTTTTGCATCACTTTTTGCATCCAACATTTCATCTCAATTTGCATCCAATTTTGAGCTATTTTTATGCCCATTTTTGCACCATTTTTGTGTCTATCGGTGTGTCCAATGTTGCATCATTATTAATTCCACTTTTTCATCCAATTTTGCATCCTTTTTGGTGTCTAATTTTACATCATTTTTACCATCCAAATTTGCATCATTTTTTCAGCCTGATTTTGTGTCCACATTTGCATCTCATTTTGTGTCTAAGTTTGAGTCTGAATTCACATCTGATTATGCATAATTTTTGGCATCCAATATGGCATCCTTGTTTGCAACCTTTTTTTAGCCTCATTGTGCATATTGTTTTATGTCTTTTCTTACATCTTTCTTTTTCCTTTTTTGGATCCAAGGTTGCATCCTAAATTTACACCATTCTTTGCATCATCATTTGGCATCTTAATTTGCATAATTTTTTTCTTCTTTTTAGCACCCAACTTGGCATCCCCTTTTGCATCCTATTTTACATCTAGTTTTCTTTCCTTTTCTTCATCTAATTTGGTGTCTATTTTTTCGTCCTTATGATTGTCACCATGCCCTATGAATATTAATGTGCGATGGAATCGAACCACCAACCACCTGTTTGTAAAGTAGGTGCTCTTCCATTGATCTAGCGCCCTTCAAAGAATTAGACCTTGAAACTTTATAAATTTTAATTGAATTATAAAACTTTGTAAAGTCTTAATGTAGGTTCCTTTGAATTAGCAATCACAAACAACCGTCCAATAGATGTAGAACATAACTATTTTAGAACAAGGAAGCACCTGTCACATGGTTAATATGCTCAACCACCTAAAAAATAACATCAAAAACGATTGTTTAAATTTGAGACCCCAATTACAATCCCAATAAGCTAATCCTACCTTGAGACCATCTAAGACTAGGAAGAGGAAAAACATTCATAAAATTATGTCATGAAAATGATAAAACCCAAGAAGAACCTTGTCAACACAACAACAAATAAGTAAAGAAAGATTTAGAGCAAACAATACCTTGTTAGTCTCGAACCAATGAACTACACCATGACAATGATGAGTGTGACACAATATTAAATCCCTTAACTTGCTCAACTCCTCTTGACAACACTAGTTTTCTGCATTGGTTCAAAAAATAGTTATCAACCTATCCATTTGCTATTCCAGCCTCATAATTGTTTAGACACATTTTCCTTTTCCACAGAATCCATTTGCATGGTTTCTAGGCCTCAATAATTTCGGTTAGAAAGATTCAAGGATTACCTCTACAAAGTTTTTTGCTCCATCAGGGTACAAAGCACTTTTGAATTCCTTGAGACATATGACAATGCAAATTTTTTTATAACTAAAATTTATGGACATTTTTCCTTTGAGAGAACATATATTTACAAGTCAAATGGTTTCTTTAATCTTGACCATTCTAAATTATGTAACAAATCTTCTTTCTCTTCTATGCCACTCTATCCAAATTTCAAACTTACCTATTATTTAAGGAAATAAGGTAGTTTACAATCATGCAAAACTACATATGAGAAAATGATATAGTTTACAATCATGTATAAAATCAAATTAAATAATTGTTCCAAACCTCGGTAGTTGCACTGTCATCCACCCATTTCCTTATAATTGTTGTAACCTAGAGCCTGATTGGCCATCAAAATGTTGGTAACTACATACAAAAGTATTTGCAACATCATGATGAAATTTTTTCCATAATTTTATTTGATACAGCCAAAGATGCAGAACTGACAAAAAACAATTTAAATGAACAAAAAACAACGTATTGTGTTAGAAACTGAATAAATAACATTGACCTAGAACATTCACTTGGTGCAACATTGAATAAAAAGTTTCTGATTGGAAACCTGTAATGTTGAGCTAGAACGTTCACTTGGTGCAACATCGAAAAATATCGTCAAGGAAGTATTTTATCAAGTCCACACATCTTCCATGAAGTTATATTTCCCTAACCATTCACAATGTTTGCGCAAGATGACCCTTTTTGCAAAATTATCCATGTAAATGGCATTATTAACTGATATATTATTTCAAAATAGAACTATATAGGTTAGGCTACTTTCTCAATGCTCTATTAAGTAAAACTACTTGCTTCAATAGGACAAGAGTATTTATTTTTAGTATAATTAAAATATACTAAAAATGAAATGAAGTTTCCAATTCCAAAGACCTTCAAATGTTTGTTACAAGATAGGACAAGAGTATTTATTGGGACCCAAATTTAATGCATCTAAGAATTACTTGAGTGTATCATATATTTGAACATAGCTAAGTATCATACTAAACAAAAAAATTTCTGAAACAACAGAATTAATACATCAATGATAGAAAGGCAAAAGTGAGCAAGGATAAACCTTTTCCAAATATGAACAAGGTCCTATAATACGTTGAATCTTTACATCCTTAGAACAATTTACTTCAAAAGTTCCACTACAATAAACATACTATAGCTTTAATTTAGCACAAATTTTCTTATGTGGAAAATATTGTCAAATAATCAAATGCATGAAAGGAATGTAGCAACTTCTGATAAATTAATATGTTTTAAAAATAAAATTGCAGTATGATTCTTGTCTTTTAATAAGAAAACTGCACAATTTCCACTAACTGGATGGTATATATATATATATATATATATATATATATATATATATATATATATATATATATAGAGAGAGAGAGAGAGAGAGAGAGAGAGAGAGAGAGAGAGAGAGAGAGAGAGAGAGAGATTATGTTAACAAAATAGTGCTAACACATAGTGTTGATCACAAACTGAATAAAATATATCATCAAATTCTCATTCTGAATCATTATAGCAAGTCTCCAATTCTTCAGACACATTCTTTCAACACAATCAATGATGAATTATAACTAACACATAGGTGTGCTAGATTAAAATAAATTAAAAGGATGAAAAAAATAGTATTAGCATACATAAATACGTAAAAAAAGAAGCAAAAACATACTATGAACAAAATAGCAATGATACCCTGTGTTGATCACTGAACATTTCTTGGTGAAAATCATGTTAATGTGTTGATGTGTTGTGAATCGCCAACATCTATAGATCTGGTTGGGATATGTAATCAAATATTACTAATTAAGGTGATTCAACCTAGGAATTATCAAGTGTGTCCTCTACCACAAAGCTAATTTAATTCCTAGTTTGTCCTCTACCACAAAGCTAATAGCACATTTGCATGTCTGTCCTACTATACCAAAAGCAAGAGAAGCCCTATCCCTCTCTTTCTCCTCTGACATCAAAAGGATATTAAAGCTCATTAATTAGCTCCTACTTCACTATCCTCTCCTAGCTTAAGCTTTAAATGTGGCACACTCTCTTTTGGGTGTCAAGCAACACCAAACCAAACACTAAAGTACCATGAGCTCTCCTTAAAAAGTATGTTCTATTGATGCAATTACCAATAGGGCAATCAATACCCTATTTCAACTCCATTATTGTAAATAACTTTGAATCTAGCATCAAATCCCTTTTGATTAAGGTAGAAACTATAGGAATGGCCAATGCCCATACTGCAATGTGTTACATGAGCAAGTTCTGGGTACGAGTATGCTACAATATTGCTTCATGAAAGTAAGTTGTGGCCTGCAATAAAAACTAAGGGAAGGTTTCTGGTTTAAGTGTGTCCTTGTAAAGCTGCAATAATCCTTTCTCCTGGTCATAATAGCATGTGACACCTAGATAAATGGCACATGATGACTTGACATCCTTACATTACTCCAACTTATCACAGGTGATATCAATCAAAGTTTCCAACATCAATACCTTCCATTACTTTACCAAACACATTATGGCACAACATTTTGCTTCAAATTATATACCATTAGTGTTTACTACTCACACCCTAATAGAACAATAGGCAGATAACTCCTTATCCCTTAGGCAAAAAGCCTTTTATGGCTTGCACACCTTCAATCATGGTAGTAAAATATGCCAATAAATGCAACAAGCTTGTACCAAAGTTATAAGACTAGGGAATGAATCAGAAGCCAATCCAATTTTTATTGACGTTGATGAATATAAAAATCGAGTTGGGTGTTCCCATCTAAGAACATAA
Organism: Pinus tabuliformis; assembly: GCA_031772625.1. Classification (NCBI taxonomy): domain Eukaryota; kingdom Viridiplantae; phylum Streptophyta; class Pinopsida; order Pinales; family Pinaceae; genus Pinus; species Pinus tabuliformis. Next base: position 570,592,238 of record CM062812.1, on the reverse strand, counting down.
TTGAAACCTGGGCACAAGGTGACTGGAATCCCATGGATCCAACACACAATAACCAGTTGATTAGCCTAGGTCATTGGAGTGTAGGATTTTGTTTATTGTATTCTCTTAGGGGATTGAAGACCTCTCAACTGATAAAAAATGTTGAGTTGCACTGTTTCATCAGCATGGACTTTCTCAGCTTGCCTTTGAAGTTTTGGCCCTTTACAGAGAAGTTTTCCTAACCCACTGGTAAATTACTTTGCCAAGAACCATCGTGGACATTTAAAATATGAGCCAAATAGGTACCATGTGCATTGAGGTCAACCTGTCAAATACATTATGCCTCCAAATACCTGATTCCATTGTCATTAGTTGAACAGACAGGTCGACCTGAAAAATAAGATTAAGGACTTCCCACTATTTGGTGAAAATGTTGAGGTTCAGGCTCACCCCCCTTTAGCTCAAGAATCCCCTAAAGAAAAAAAAGTATGTTGGACAACACTAGTAACTATTCACAACAAACAAGTACAAGCCAAAACATATACATACCCAAAGGCAACAAAGCTATTCCAACCAAGGGAGTAATATGACTAAAATGATATAATCCTTGGACTCCACTATAAAGTCACAAGGAAGCCACCTTGATCTCTTAATACACAAGCCATCCTAGCCTTCTCCTAGGCATGCCTAATGAATTAATCCTTATTAGAAAACTCAAGGGAAATCATCTAAATAGGAAATGCAAAGCAATAACTCTACAATTTTATGATGAAGCCCACTAACACGATCTCCAAAACCAATTCAAGGCTCTGCAAGAAATACACAAGGAGGGCATGAGCATAGAGACCCTCACTCAGACTTGTCGATGGAAGTAGCCTACTGCAACATTTAGAAACCCTAAAGGAAAATCATGATCAAATGGGTTCTGAACCTATTGGTTTTCTAGATACCATTTACTTGTGGGAAGTTATTAGGTTTGAGGCAACATAATGTCCCAAGACATAAATGACAAACTACTAATATTGCATGTTAGTCTTAGGTTAGAAAAAATGGTGAAAAACACAACCATATTGACCAAACAACCAAGCACTAGTGTTATGATAGCCCTCTATTACCGAAATGACAAAATACCAACTTAGAAACAAACCAAGATGGCATGTAAAATATATATTTAATGTTACAACTGACAAACAATTTGCATCCCCATTGTCTTTCCCACTGCCCATCACACTCTTCTACATGCTCCTAATTTCTAACTTTTCCAAAAGAGATTAATAAAGCCTTTGTTAGAAATTTAGAGAGAATACCTACAAACCACCAAAACTTCCCCTCTAAAGGTCTCAACCTACATTCCTTCAAGCAATTTTTACTATCTGAAATGATTTTATAATTTCACTAAAGCATCTTCATCTCCATTCAATCCCTGATTTGATATCTCCCCTTATCAAAATTGGCTACAAAACAAAGGTTGAGTCCATATGATCTCAAGAATGCCCCATATGATAATTATGGTCTTGAAGGTTGAGACCTATAGAACATGTCTCTTCCTTAGAGATCACAGGTTCAAAACTAGAGAGGGGTAGAGCCTGTACATGTTGAATGATTAATATCAGCCCACTGCAATGAGGCTCTAAGGGTTGGCATCCCCCTGGAGTGGGACCCCCATATGAGACTGTCTCCAGACATCTTGGCCCTTGCCAAGTCACAAGTTCCTGGTAATACTGGTTTGTGGGTTGTCAATACTAGCTACACAATTTATTGTAAAAGAAAAAAATAAGTAACAGGTGCACATATATCTAATATATTAAGTTATTTAACCACTTCCATAACTAACTGATAGCTTATGTGGATCAATAACACTAATTAAGATCCTCAACCTTAGGGAAACTAACAACATTATTTAACATTAGGAGACTCCTAACAAAAATTCATTGAGTGTTTTTAGTACCACTATAAACAACTTGAGATATAGAGATGTATGTTTTATTCAATAAGAGTCAATAAATAAACATGTATTTCTATAATACACCTTGTAGTATGTTATTTAATCAACCAACCACCTTCTTTTTGAAGGACCTGATCACCAGCAACCTTACTATTTTATGAGGACAATCAACTGTATTGCATTGTTCCTTTACAAGCTCTTTCTTCCCAGACAAAGAAAGAAATAAAGGTTAATGAAAACACAATATAGGATAGACAAAGGGTAGTGGAATACATCTTTCCCCACCTTTGTACATGCAAATCACTAGGATCCAACCACTCCTGTAGAACTATCAAACACTATATTGATATGTGAATTTCAAGAAATAACCCTCCACTTCAAGGAAGGAAAACATCAAATGGTTGCAACTACCATGATATAAAATATATACTTACAAGTCTAGCTACATGCCCAATTCAAGAAGATGTCAAACTACATATAAGTGGTCAACCATCAAAACATAGAAATAAAATCAATATGGGGCTGTGTAAAATAACAGGTTTGATAGAAAGAAAAATAAAATGAGATCTACAGATCTGTAGGGTACCCATCCTATAAGCTAGACCAAGAGGGTTTGGCTTAATCCAAATTTGTTTTGAGCTTGATTGAGGAAAAAATAGAACTTCCAATTTTAGTTTAGAATTAGACATGTTCAAGATGTGAGTGATCATCATTTTGGTGCTCATAATGAATTGAGCACAACTTATGGTAAGAAACTTCAAAGTTCACGAGGCTAAAAGAAAAATAAGTTGGGAAATGGCTTTGGAATAACCATCTATCATCCCTTTTACAAAATGTCATTAAAAGAAAAAGAAAAACCTGTCACCATTAGAGAAAAATGTCCCTATAAAAAGAATGATGTGTGCCTATGTAGGATAGGAATAATGTACAGTAGATGATATCATATCCAACCTAAAATTCCATTGTTACTTACTTGAACGAAATACCAAGGGATTGATTTCTAGCCTCAAAAATACTTTGAAAGAGTCCTTGAACATAGAATGACCAAAGCTTTCTGCTAACACAACAAGGCCACTTTTTATTTCAACTATTACTTTCATTTCATCAACCCCAACCTAAAATGCAGAATTTTAATAAAAACAATCATTAAACAAGTACTGATAAATTTATACAAACATATTCATCTCATCCATAAAGAAAAAATTTCAGAATTGAACATATGTATTATGCTCATTTCTAGTTGCACTAACCAGTACAACATAATCTTGGAAAACAATCAAGCAGACATTTTCGAAACTGGAAACTAAGCACTTTATCATATATAGACCAAATTAAGTCACCTGAAACTGGGACATGAGGATTAGAGTGTCCACCATTGACATGTAGACCCCCAAAAACAGGACAAAGAGAAAATAATATTATATAGTAATAATCAATGAGAATATAATATTGTATAATAATAATCTAAGTCCATAACTGACACCAAATTGACATATAAGATCCCCTTGTTTGTGGGACAAGGCACCCCCTCTGAAGTAATTTGACTGTTTAGTCTATGGAGGTGTACACACTACACACCCTACCCTCGTCCAGATTCGAACCTGTGACCTCCAAAGAGAACATGTTCTTAACAGTTAAGCCCATTTAGATTGTGTGCAAGTGTGTGCATTAAAATTAGAGAAAGAAAATATTAAGATATAAATATTTTTAACATTTAGATATAAGATTGCTAATAAAGTATAGATCATACACACACAATAAAAGGAAGAAAAACTCAGGAGCCAGAACAACCATTTTTCATTCAATGCCAAAACAATTATTAGATAAATACAATGATACCATAAATAGGATTTCCAAAAGACAACACAAAATAGTGTAGATTCACTGAAGGATATTATGAGTGATGGGTCATATGCTATAGCCTGTCTTTTTGCATCTCATAATGAAAACCATCAATATCACCACCATTTCCATTGTTGTTTTGATCCCGCCCCTTCTCTATATTGAGTGAAGATCTTGCATCTACTGACGAGGTGAGGGTTTACTATATAGTATATGCAATGTTGAATGAGGGAAGTGAGGGATGCGACAAATGGAGTGAGGGTCTATACAATGCAGAGTGTACATTTTACAGGAGGTGACAGATAATGAGGAAACAAAGAATTATTGAGGGGACTCTGGATGCCAAAGCTTGTATAGTGTAATAACCTCGGTTATCTTGCAAAATATGTAGATATTGTGTAGTGACCTTGGTCATCTTGCAAGCATGTGGATATTGCATTAGTTAGGGTGCAGTCATGTATATAATGTAAATATCACCTTACACTTGTATGGTTAATGTAAATATTTCCCTTAGTAATCTTTATGTACATTTGATGTATGTACTTAAGTTCCACAATTCAATTCTTTTATTAGTTATTAGGATTTGTTATAAATGGGTACATGCTAGATACCACATTACTTGAATACAAGGATATAATAAATTCCTATATTGATAAGCATTGGAATTCTTATAGCTTGGGATATCGCATCGCTAAAGAAACGAGGGTAACAAGTGATGTGTTCTAAATTTTTTATTTATCATTGTTGTGTTTATAAGGTTTGTAAGGCCTAATGGGTAAATCTATGAAATATGGTGCCACTCAAATGCTAATGGGGGTAATAGTGAAGAGCTCATATGAATATATCCCATGTACCTAATCAATACTTTCGAAATTCATTGAACTTAGATCATAAAAAAGTAAAGAGCATCAACCATATATAATAGCATAGAGAAGATATGAGGAGGGGATGATCTTTGACTACACTCAAACACTTTGAGAGAGGATGGAGGATGAAGAGCGAAAGGATATATTTACAAGTTTTCGAGCACATGAAAGAGGGGATAATTCAACATGCCTTGTCGATTCTAGAATGGGGCCTGAGAAGGTGGAAGATGGCAGACTAGGAGTGAATAATGGTCAAATGGTAGAAAAATCGAGGAGATAGTAGAAAGGACCTAACTAACCATAGGTGGGGGGTGATAGTAGAAAAGTGAGTCAATACTAAGAGGGACATGGTGAAAGAGAAGGAGCAATAGCAAGAATGCATTAAGGAAGACAAAAAACTTTGGGGATACAAGAGGAGGTTAGCATTTGAGGAGTGAATGTTTGGGAGTTGGTTGCAGAGGAAGGAGAATCAGGAGACCGGAACTGCGGGAATGACATCATGAGGGTCATAGAAGGACCTGCAACACCATAAGTTCATAACAATAACCTATGGAAGCTCATAGAATAGTCTCTCATTGTCTTCATTTCTACTTAATGCCCAAATATTAGTATTATACTATGTTGTGAATGACTCCATGCCTAGATGGTAAGGTCTTACTAGAATATTGTTGGATTGACACTGAATGAGCTAAGAGACACTTAGAAAATAAGACTAGCCTAAGACCTGAGCCAATATTTGACTAATTCGCCTATCTGATTGACCTAATTTTCCAAGGGAAATACCCTATAGTTTGTATGATACTAGGGTAGGTGCATCTACATTATTACTTGTCACTACCTAGAAATAAGATAATCCTACCAGAATGCGATTTCAAAATTTTGTAAATAAGAATATTGGCCAAACTTGAGGGTGGAGATCCTCCATCTCTAGAATCCCTCCTTTGATAGACCTTATAGACTGTGTCGTATTAGTGTAGGTTCATGTAATTCTCAATTACTATAGGAAGGTGAACTCTCTTTATGATAGTGTCCAAATTGGAGGGTAGAAGTCCTTTAATTCTGGATGCCCTCATTTGAGGTTGTCTTAACCTAGTTCCTTTGAAAAAACCAGCATTAGAATGCTCTATATACCCAACATTGGTAGAAGTTGTTGAAGCAATTTTAGGGTGGAGACAAGTCTCTGGAAACCCTAAGTAAAGTAAGGGTGGAGACTCGATCTCTGGAATCCCTTGTTGTCTAAAGGGTGGAGATTTTTATCTCTGGAGTCCCTTACTGATCAGTGGGTATAAATGTACATCTTTAGAGTCCCTTGTTGACCAATGGGTGGAGATGTACATCTTTGGAATCCCTTACAGACCAGTCGGTGGAGATGTAGATCTCTGGAGTCCCTCATGGACTTATGGGTGGAGGAAAAGAAAAACTTACCTTTTGAACCCCTATATCATTTCACCAAACAAAAATATGTAGGGTGGAGGTGGAGCAGACCTCTGGAATCCCTGGCCTAAACATTGGGACTAGTTTCACAAGCTAGGGGGTGACACTTTGACAGTAGGAAGTTGTCAATGGTTGGGAGGAAAATCAAGAAACCAGTGTCCATCCTGAGGCATCTTAAAAAAAATTGTGATGCCTAGAAATCATTTAAGACTCAAGGAGCCAAAATGGCAAGTGCTGACAAAATTGCACGACATAGATATTGTTGTATGTTTAGCCACTACATATGAGATTGCAGCCATGAACAATATTGTAAGTTAGGAATAATTCAAGACAGTTCACTACAAATTCAGGTATCCAAAATTGCAAGTGCTTCCAAAACTGTATGACATAGATCTTGTTGTATGTTTAACCACTACATCTGTGATTGCAGCCATGAACAATGTTATATGTTAGACATGAAATTATGTAGTCTTAAACTCTGCTACATGGACACCTCACTAAATGATCTACAAAATCACTGGATGGTATGGTTCTTAGGATACAATATACAAGAAGTAGGTCTCCTTAATACCACGTCATTAGACATGTTTCCATCTCTAGGCATGCCATACTAACAATGGCTAAAAATGATTATGTCCCTGACATTTCAGTGGAAAAAATTGACAAGTTTACTATGTATATACTTGTAATTTGGTCACACACAGGTGTACTATAAGTACAGGGTAGTATTGAATGTGTTGTCATTTGTGAGACTAGAACCCCAATAAAAAAAATGGAGGAATCATTTGTAGAATAACCTAGGTTGCAAACCTAGCCACACAATAGTAGAAATATAAGAGACTGAGGTAGAGGATGTGAGAAGTTGGTATAAAACAATAGCCAAGAAGCTCAGATGGGACCTCCATGAGCCATTTCACCTTCTTGATTGGGTTTACAAGGTGTAATTGCACAATTATGCTCATTGGGGGTTCAAACATTGAAATCATCTATTTCTCCAGATCTCCAAAAAGTCTTGGACAATCATTCCAAGATGTTTGAGACTCCCAAAGGCCTCCCACCTATTCGTGATCATGATCATGCAATTTACTTGATTCCAGGAAGTGTTCCTCCAAACATCAGACCTTACAAATATCCTTATGCCCAAAAGAGTGAAATTGAACGTATGGTTACTGAAATGCTAGAGGCTAGTATAATTCAATCTAGTCAAAGTTATTTCTCTGCTCCAGTAGAATTGGTGCATAAGAATGATGGATAATGGCCCATGTGTCCAGATTATATGGAGCTCAACAAGCTCACTATTAAAAATAAATTTCCCATTCCTATCATTGATGAATTATTGGATGAATTACATGGAGAAATTTACTTCACCAAGTTGGATCTTCTTTCAGGATATCATTAAATAAGAATGAAGACTAAAGACATTCCGAAAACAACATTTAGAACTCATGAGGGTCATTATGAATTTTTGGTCATGCCTTTTGGCCTTACCAATGTACCTTCTACATTTCAAGGTTTGATGAATTCCATTTTCAAACCCTTCCTTAGAAAAATTGTGTTAGTATTTTTTGATGATATACTAATATACAACAAGTCTTGGAAGGATCATGTTCAACATGTGGACAGGGTGCTCAAACTATTAGAGGAGAAACAATTATATGCACAAACATCCAAATGTTTCTTTGGAGAATAGGAGATGGAATATCTGGGTCATATTGTATCTCATTAGGGTGTTAAGGTAGACCCTAACAAAATTAAAGCCATTAAGGAATGGAAAATCCCCACATCCATAAATAATCTATGAGAATTTCTAAGGTTGACAGGGTATTATCACACATTTTTTAAGAATTATTGGAGAATAACAACACCTCTAACAACATTACTGAAGAAAGATGCATTTTCTTGGACTTCGGAAGCAACTAAGGCCTTTGAACATATTAAAGAGGAAATGTGCCAAGCATCAGTCTTAGATACACCAGACTTCACAAAAACCTTTATTGTGAAATGTGATGCATTAGGAAATGGAATTGGTGTTGTTTTAATGCAAGAAGAAAGGCCCATTTCTTTTGAAAGTTGTCCAATAAAAGGAAAGTATTTACATAAAGCTATTTATGAGAAGGAAATGTTGGCAATACTACATGCAATTAATAAATGACAACCTTACCTAATGGGGAGACACTTCAAGGTAAAAACAAATCATGATAGTCTTAAATACTTTTTAGAACAAAGATTATCTTCAAAAGAGTAGCAAAAATGGGTCACAAAGGTGTTGGGTTATGACTTTGAAATCATCTACAAAAAAGGGAAGCAAAATGTTGTTGCAGATGCATTCTCAAGAAAGGATGAAGATGTGAAAACATTGTTCTGTGTCATTTCTATTATCTAATCAAATTGGATAACCAAAGCAAAGGATGAATGGAAGAATGACGAAGAAGTGTGGGCGCTCATTCCAAAGTTTCAACAAGATCCCAATACAGATGATACATTTAGTTGGAAAAAGGTTTCATTATGGTACAAATATCACTTATACCTTTGTAAAAATTCCCAACTCAAACAAAATATTCTTCTGGAATTGCACACCTATCCCTTAGGAGGGCACTCAGGATTTTTAAAAACTTACCACAGGGTTGAGAAGGAGTTTTCATGGGATGGCCTTAAATATGATATTCAAAAGTTTGTGGAAGAATGTTTGGTTTGCCAATAAAATAAAGTTGAGACAATTAAGGCCTCAGGTATGTTACAAACTTTATCCATTCCAAGTCAATGACAGGAGGAACTTTCAATGGATTTTATCAGAGGCTTACCCAAGTCCGAAGGAAAGAGTGTCATGGTGGTAGTTGATAGACTTACCAAGTATGCACACTTTTGTGCATTATATCATCCATTTAAAGACAATACAATTGCTATTGCATTTATGGAAACAATTCAAAAGCTACATGGAGACCCAAAGATTATTGTAAGCAACAAAGATCCCATTTTCACTGGAAATTTTTGGACATAATTGTTTTCTTGTCTGGGTACTCAATTAGCTCATAACTCATGTTATCATCCTCAATTTGATGGGAAAACTGAGATAGTGAACACATGTTTGGAAGGATATCTTCATTGCTTTGTATATGATAAATAGACACTATGGGTCAAGTGGTTGCCTCTGGTTGAATGGTGGTATAACACTTCCTTCCATACTGCAGAAAAATGACCCCATTATGGCACCTTATGGATATCATCCACTGTCCATGACATCATATTTAAGAGAAAATTCTAAGGTTCAAGAAGTGGAAGATCACATCGAGCATCAACAATGTGTTCTCCAACTGTTAAGGGATAACCTCACTTTGGCATATAATAGAATGAAACAACAAACAAATCAACATCGTAGAGAAAGAAGTTTTGATGTAGGCGACTAGGTATTTTTATGGCTACAACGATACAAAAAAATGTTGCTAAAGTAAGCTAAGAAGGATAATAAACTATCACCACAGTATTATGGTCCTTACAAGGTGTTGCAAAATATTAGTACTATGGCATACAAATTGGAGCTCCCTGCATCTTCCCAAATGCACCCAATTTTCCATGTTTTACGCTTAAAGAAGGTTATAGGTGACAAACTCCCAGTTCAAACAATATTACCAAAACTTGATGAAGAAAGAAAAATCATATTGGAACCTAAAGCAGTCATAGAAACAAGAAGTTGACAACTACGAAATTGATCAATTTCAAAGTATCTCATCAAGTGGAAGAACTTACCCACTGAATATTCCACATGGGAGGATGATAATTTTATACAGAAGCATCCAGAACTACTCAAGCATTGAGGACAACACTTTTTGGAAGGAGAGAGGCATGTTAGGTCCATATAATACTAGTGTATCCCCTCATTGTTATTGTTAGTATAACCCCCTTTTTGTTATTGTTGTGCCCATGTAGTTCCCATATTATTATTATTGTGCCCCATAGAAGCCCACTATTGTTATTGTTATGCCCTTACATTACTATTGTTATGACATCTCTGATTATATTGTGACCCCTTAGACTCCTATATATAGAAAGGAGGTTTTGTCATTTGAATCATCAAATAATTTCTCATTTATGTAATGGAAAGGAGGCTTCCCCCTCGTAGAGGATAATTTTTATGTCATTGATCTATATATTTGTGAGTTGGTTGCATAACAATATGACAACTACTACACTTAGCTAGCGGGGTTTCCAACCAATCACTGATCCATACTGTGGGACATTGTCCCAAACATTGGAAACTATACTCCATAAGGAATAGGAACTTGAAATAGAATGCTACACTCTGAGTCCTTCTTATACATATGCACAACCCTCATGCATTGTGTAATGCCTTGTAGGCTATCCTCTCAAGCCCTGAATATTAGGCTTAAACTATGCGCTAATGAGAAGGTAGAGTGAAGGGAAATTTCCAGATCTGATTTTTGTAAATGTGGGCTTGGAAATTCTAACCTCCAGTATGCTCGGTTGTCTTTCCCACTTCCCAAGAAGCCAAATTCTAGTGATTATTTGTTTCTTCATTTATGAAGCATACAAAACAAAAAATAACTATTGTTCCAACTATGAAAGAAGTAGGAACTAAATCAGGAGTACAACCTAAATAATTACCAAACACTAGAACTCAGAAGCCTAAGGAAGCCTAGAAAAAGGGAAATTACCTATTTTCTGTACAAACCAATTATTGCCAATTATTTTAATTCTATAGATAAAAATTGAATATAGATCTGCCATGGTATAAATTCTCCTAGTAAATAATCTATGCTCTCTTCAATGATTGCGAAAATAGGAATATGTTGCCACTAGTATTTAGTAAAGTATGTACATGTATTCATGTTCCATTCTTGCTGGGTTAATGGATGCATTAGAGCATAAGATGAACGACATTGATTAGGATATCTTGCAAACAATATACAAATTTTTGCATCCTTGCCATTTCCTTACCTAAGCATAGGAATTAAGAGAGTTGTTACCTGCCTTGAAACTTGAATTGACTATTGTTGATACACTAAAGGTAATTACAACTAATTTCCATTACATCGATGCCTTGATAATTAGACAGATAGGGTGAATTAACATGCATGATAATGACCTTGTGATAGTCTTCGTATAATTTATAGTTACCTTATTTAACTCAAAAATATTTCGGATTCATGTGTAAGTGTAAGAAGTTGGATTTGTAGCACTATTTAGACCAAGTAGGTTGAAAGTTTAGCTAGCAATTGAGTAATTGGTTTTTATTGCTTTGGATTATGGTTCAAGCATCCATAATTAATATTTATCAAACCATAGGTTTTCCATTCTAGAAGGCTCCACCATACTTTACTATAAGAACCTAGAAACAACAATTATTTGTTCTCTTATGGGATAAGTCAATTCTCCATAGTTAGTTTTGGTGGATGACAAAATATTGGAAGAGTAATACATGCAAGCAATATGACCTATGTTTATTATTGAAAATGATAATTATAGATGGTAAACTATTAGTACCCTTCAACCAGCCCTAGTTTGTAGCAACTACAATCACCATCACAGATCAATTTAGCTAGTCTGAGGATGTTGTGGTCACAAAGAGAAAATGGCACAGGTTACACTCATAGATACACGAAAAAACTCATAGAACTAGCTGACCATACAACCTTGTTAGACCTTTAGGTCATGTTCAATAATGTCAGTGTTGTTGCACGAACCTTGCAAGGGAAGAATGTCAATTTTGTTGCACGAACTTCACGAGGGCAAAATGTTAGTATTATTGCACAAATCTTACACGACATAATATCGGTATTGTTGAAAATACCTTGCATGATAGTCCCCAAGGATGTGGTCCATTAGTTAAGTGGAAGGTTTGAATCCCACAGGTCTCATGATTCAATTTTAGTTAGGGTTGTGTATGCTTGACGACTTCCCCATGCACAATTTCTTCAGTTGAAAAAAAATATATTAATAACAGAGTAAGAGGTTATGTTACAGATAACCTACAGACTTGCAGATTAATGAATAACAATGGATACACAAGCATCGAAATAGGAAGATTGCATGCCTCCAAGGAAAATTATGATGTAAACCGCCAAGATGGTGCCAAAACATTATGCGCACATGATTTTTTAAATTAAAAAACAAACCCTATATTAAACTTACCATCATACCTAAAATAAAAAAATAATTCAAGTTCGCCTTGGAGTTTGAATTCAGTTTGAGGCTCAAATTCATTCAAGGTCATTATTAGATTCAACTTTCAGGTTGAACAAACTTAAACAAACTCTTTTTTTGGGTTTATCAAATTCCAAAACTGAAGGTTTAGGTTCAGTAAACCATGTGACTTAGCTCCCAACATTATTCTTGACAAGCTCTTTTGCTATGAAAACCATGATCTCCACTTTGTGTTGTTATTGCAACTAGAAACACAAACCATTCAGTATGTACCATGTTGCATCCTTACAAGAACTCAAAAAGAGTCAAAATTTCCCTATCAACGACTGTTTACATGCATTATATGTCACTTTGAAATCACCATACAAGAATTTTTCTTGCCACTAAAAAATTAGAATGCATAGACACTAGCCCAACATAGCTCCTAAATTATTTATTTATTTTTACACCACACTCTATCCACCATGTCTATGCTTGAACACAATTATGGGCACAAACATGTATTCTCCATTCACCTACTATCTCTCTCATGCTATCACAAGGATAGAACAATGAAATTCTTGTTGGTGATTTCCATGGGCATGGGCATGACCTACAAATGCAATCCACAAATGTCCGTTGAGAAAGAGATTAAGCTCATGCTGGCCTTGATCTGATATAAAAATTCAGCAATAAGCAACTAACGCCTCAAACAGACACAAATAAATACATAGTAGAGCCAACAACACAACAATAACAAGTAGATAACTAGAGCTGCAATGGTAAGAGCCACCCAAGCCAAAGTTTGCATAACAAATCCAAATAGCCTAATTTAGGTGTATGCCCACTTTATGATTTATTTTCGTTTTTGGGTGGTTGTACTATTTTCATGGGATTTACCCACATGGCTTTTCACTCCATAAAATTATGGCTAGTTTGAAAGTATGTATAACTCTTCCTGAACATTCTGACACACACAGAGGCTACCTTCAATACATCCATTGGTCACACAACATGAGAGTACCTAAAAAATCATAGAGTTTTGCATTGAGGGTACTTGTGGTTACCCTTTTAATGGTTCAACTTGATGCGCTTAGTGAAGAAGGGAAATGTCTTCTTGAGTTTAAGAGAAATCTTCATGATTAGTTTGGTAAATTGAAAATTTCGATGTCCATCGATGATAATCCTTGTAATTGGGAGGGTGTAAGGTGTATAAACAATACTCATGATCCTAGAGTATGGTCACTTGATCTTAGTGGCATGCATTTGATAGGAAGCTTATCTCCCACAACTTTAAATTTGACTTCTTTGAGAGTTCTTAATGTTTCAGGCAATATCCTATTGGGTAAAATACTGCCTAAGTTTGCGGACTAATTGTAGCTAGAGATTATTAATACGAGTAGCAATAGTCTGCAAGGTCAAATCCCTCTATAGTTATGCAAGATTTCTTCCTTGAGAAAAGTTGAATTGTCTAATAATCACATTGCTGAAAATCTGCCCCAAGAACTTGGTAATCTCTCATCTCTCGAGGATATTTTTGTCTGTAACATTATCTTACCGGTGCATTATCTATAATTTGTTAGTTTGAATACTCTTGAATTAGAACATAAAATTTTTAGTGGATTGATTCCACCAGAAGTAGGGAACTTGTAAAGTATGGAGAAGCATCCCTTTTTCCAATAATTATTTGTTGGTCCACTACCCCCATAAACATGGAAATATTTTGGAAATGATAAGTTTAAATATCTCATCAAATAAGCTTACAGGAATCATTCCTCTGCAGCTTTCCAATTTGTTAAACCTTGCACGACTTGATATGAGCATGAATTCTTATACTGGCAGTGTCCCAAATGAGTTGGGCAATGTTGCTTGTTTAGAATCAATGAAGCATTATGATAACAATCTGCAACGACAAATACCTGGTATTCTTGGAAGGATTTCCCATTTTACAAAAATGAAACTGGGTGGGAACAAATTTTCAGGGCTTATCCCATTAGAACTTGGTCAACTTAAAGGCTTGTAGATTACTCTAAACTTGAGTTGGAATAGGATTTCAGGGTTATTACCAACTTAACTGGGAAACTTGAGTTTGTTAGAATCCATCTATCTCAAATTATAAATTTATTGGCCAACTTCCTCCTTCATTTTCAAATCTTTAGAGTTTGATGGTGTGTAATGTTTCATACATTAACCTTAATGGGCCTTTGCCTAACATAATGATTTTCCGCAACATGACTATTAGTTGTTTCGTTGAAAATCAGGGGATTTGTGGATGACCAATGCCAGATGCATGGCAACCCTTAAGTGTAGGGAAATTCACCTTTCCCCATTTTTGGTAGGAGGCAGAGACCCAAAACAACAAATATTATGGCCATAACTATTGGAGAGTTTGGGGGGTCTTTATTGATTATAACGGTGGTCATTACATATTTTTTTAGGTAGCCAAGATGTATGCTCATTCCTCTTGAAGACCAACAATCCATCAAGTTAGTGGTTTATTTTTTCCCAATACAAAGCTTCAATTTCCAAGACACAGTAGAAGCCACGGATAATTTCTCCAAGACAACTGTAATTGGAAGAGGAGCATGTGGAACAATTTATAAGGCCACCCTACATTTGGGAGAACTTATTTCTATCAAAAAGATGGTTTCTCAACTAGAAGGAAACAAAAGAGATTCAATTATGAGATATCCACTCTTGGTGAAATCAGGCATTGTAATATCATGAATCTCTATGGTTTCTCCTATGACAATGGATCAAAGATTTTTTCTATGAGTATATATCAAATAGAATCTTATGTGATTTGCCTCATAAAAGTTCATTTATGTTAGATTGGGATGATCGTTGCAAAATTATTGACTGAGATATAAAGTCCAATAATATTCTACTTCATGAAAATTTTGAAGCTCATGTGGGATATTTTAGACTAGCCAAGTTGATCAACCTTCCATAGCCCAAGTCAATGACTGTTATTATTGGCTCATATGGTGATATTGCTCCTAGTAAGATATGTTCGCGCCCTGAGTAAATTCTTATTTATCAGTTCTCTTTTATTCAGTATGAAATATGATGTACTACTTTATTTCATGAGTTTCTATTCCATGAAGATTACTTCTTTCAGAAAATCCTTTACTTTTACTTCAAATTTATTACTCAATAATATGCTTATTTCCTTAGACTTGTTTTATGATCTTCACTCATGGTATCATTCTTTTCTACACATAAAGCAACAAATTTGGGGTTTAGTTCACTAGGTTAGAAACAAAGTTAGGATTACTTTTTTTTTTGGTGGGGGGGGTGTTAATCAATTTGTTAGAATGCAATGTCATAAATTTGTTGCAAATTTGGAATCTAGATCTTGGACACGATTGAATCACATTCCATCTAAATCCACTAAAAACTGATGAAATATTACAAAATTTTTCCAAAAATAAAAATAAATCAAACGCTATCATACCAAAATATGTGTGTAGGCCTTGTAAGTTTTTTAGGAAAGTAACTTTGCAGGTCTTGTAGGTTTTCTAAGGTTAAAGCACACTTAATGAATCAAACACCTATTATATAAAAGTAGTTATGCAGGCCTTATAAGATTTTTTGAGATTGAAAACTAAATTGTCACAATGAGTTGCATCCTTTGAATTCACCTATAGATCCTTACCTTTTTCATCAGCTTCGAGGGGGTTTTAACCAAAAAATCCTTGATTTACAGGGTTAGAACCTCAAACTTTCATGAAATGATTTCCTAAACCCTCCAGAGCCTACCACTAGGGTTCCTTCTCCTTCATTAGCTTTCATAAAATCCTATTGAGGTCCCATGTGTATCCGGGCTTCTAGGCATTTAACTTTGAGCCAAAAAGTTTGGCCTTTAAAGCCAATCTAGAGTTATTTTCCTCACTGAAAGGTTCTAAAAAAATTAAACTATGATTGTAACAATATGTCATTTTAGGTATCATTTTTGGGATTCAACTACGTTAAGTAAGTCATTCATGTATGAAAATTTCCATGAGAGGTAGTCATAAATGACTAATTTCTCATGACTTTTGAATAGTCCACTTAGCACTCATTGCATCGGGTGATGCTCATAGGGGTGAAGAAGTGAGATTGAAACTAGTGAAATGAATCACATAGCGTCAATCATCACTTTTGGGGCTTGCACCCGGTAACCAGGACTTCCTTGAGGTCATCTATACCAGATCGTCTCTGGCTCAAGCGTGCATAACTGTGGATTTTTCTCCACAATCAAGCCCACTTAGCTTGCTACCCCATTTTCAAAACCTTAGCAAGTATTGTGCCTCATGAACCATTCAAGTAGAGTTCCCTTCACTATCTTGAATTTAAGTGTTGAGGGGTTTTCCTAATGCATTATATTAGATATCATTTTTGAGATTCAACTGTGTTAAGTAAGTCATTCATGTATGACCATTTCAATGAGAGGTAGTCGTAACTGACTAATTTCTCATGATTTTTGAATAGTCCACTTAGCTCTCATTGCATCGGGTAGTGCATTATAATAGATATTATTTTTGGGATTTAACTTCGTTAAGTAAGTCATTCATATATGACCATTTCCATGAGAGGTAGTCGTAACTAACTAATTTCTCATGATTTTTGAATAGTTCACTTAGCACTCATTACATCAGGTGATGCTCACAGGGGTGAAGAAGTGGGATTGAAACTAGTGAAATGAATCAACATAGTGTCAATCATCACTTTCGGGGCTTGCATCCAGTAACCAGGACTTCCAGGGAGGTCACCCATCTCATATCTCCTCTGGATCAAGCGCGCTTAACTATGGAGTTTTCCCCACAATCAAGCCCACTTAGCTTGCTTCCCCATTTGCAAAACCTTAGCAAGTATTATGCCTCATAAATCAATCAAGTAGAGTTCCCTTCACTCTCTCAAATTTAACTATTAAGGGGTTTTCGCAGTGCATTATATTAGATATCATTTTTGGGATTCAACTGCATTTAAGTAAGTCATTCATGTATGACCATTTCCATGAGATGTAGTCACAACTTACTAATTTCTCAAGATTTTTGAATAGTCCACTTAGTGCTCATTGCATTGGGTGATGCTCACAGGGGTGAAGAAGTGGGATTGAAACTAGTGAAATGAATCATATAGCATTAACCATCACTTCCGGGGCTTGCACCCGGTAACCATGACTTACCAGGAGGTCACCCATCCCAGATCGCCTTTGGCTCAAGTGCACTTAACTGTGGAGTTTTCCCCACAATCAAGCCCACTTATCTTGCTACCCCATTTGCAAAACCTTAGCAAGTAGAGTTCCCTTCACTCTCTTGAATTTAATTATTAAGGGGTTTTTGCAGTGCATTATATTAGATATCATTTTTGGGATTCAACTGCATTAAGTAAGTCATTCATGTATGACCATTACCATCAGAGGTATTCGTAACTGACTAATTTCTCATTATTTTTGAATAGTTTTCACAGTGCATTAATTAGATATCATTTTTGGGATTCAACTGCGTTAAGCAAGTCATTCATGTATGACCATTTCCATGAGAGGTAGTCGTAACTGACTAATTTCTCATTATTTTTGAATAGTCCACTTAACACTCATTACATCGAGTGATGCTCACAGGGGTGAAGAAGTGGGATTGAAACTATTGAAATGAATCACATAGCGTCAATCATCACTTCCGAGGCTTGCACCAGGTAACCAGGACTTCCTGGGAGGTCACCCATCCCAAATCGCCTCTGACTCAAGCGCACTTAACTGTGGAGTTTTCCCCACAATCAAGCCCACTTAGCTTGCTACCCCATTTGCAAAACCTTAGCAAGTATTGTGCCTCATGAAACATTCAAGTAGAGTTCCCTTCACTCTATCATTTTTGGGATTCAATTGCGTTAAGTAAGTAATTCATGTATGACTATTACCATGAGAGGTAGTCATAACTAACTAATTTCTCATGATTTTTTAATATTCCACTTAGCATTCATTGCATCGGGTGATGCTCACATGGGTGAAGAAGTGGGATTGAAACTAGTGAAATGAATAACATAACGTCAATAATGACTTTCGGGGCTTGCACCCAGTAACCAAGACTTCTCTGGAGGTCACCCATCGCAGATCGCCTATGGCTCAAGAGTTCTTAACTGTGGAGTGTTCCCCACAATCAAGCCCACTTAGCTTGCTACCCCATTTGCAAAACTTTAGCAAGTATTGTGCATTACGAACCATTCAAGCAGAGTTCCCTTCACTCTCTTGAATTTAAGTATTAAGGGGTTTTCGCAGTGCATTATATTAGATATCATTTTTGGGATTCAACTGCGTTAAGTAAATCATTCGTGTATGACCATTTCCATGAGAGGTAGTCGTAACTGACTAATTTCTCATGATTTTTTAATAGTCCACTTAACACTCATTGCATTGGGTGGTGCTCATACGGGTGAAGAAGTGGGATTGAAACTAGTGAAATGAATCACATAGTGTCAATCATGACTTCTAGGGCTTGCACTCGGTAACTAGGACTTCCCGGGTGGTCACCCATCCCTGATCGCCTTTGGCTCAAGCACGCTTAACTGCAGAGTTTTCCCCAAAATCAAGCCCACTTAGCTTGCTACCCCATTTGAAAAACCTTAGCAAGTATTGTGCCTCATGAACCATTCAAGTAAATTTCCCTTCACTCTCTTTAATTTAAGTATTAAGGGGTTTTCACAGTGCATTATATTAGATATCATTTTTGGGATTCAACTGCGTTAAGTAAGTCATTCATGTATGACAATTTCCATGAGAGGTAGTTATAACTAACTAATTTCTCATGATTATTGAATAGTCCACTTAGCACTCATTGCATTGAGTGATGCTCACAGGGGTGAAGAAGTGGGATTAAAACTAGTGAAATGAATCACATAGCATCAATCATCACTTCTGGGGCTTGCACCCGGTAACCAGGACTTCCCAGGAGGTCACCCATCCCAGATCACCTCTGTCTCAAGCATGCTTAGCTGTGGAGTTTTCCCCACAATCAAGCCCACTTAGCTTGCTACCCATTTGCAAAACCTTAGCAAGTATTGTGCCTCATGAAGCATTCAAGTAAAGTTCCCTTCACTCTATTGAATTTAAGTATTAAGGATTTTTCGAAGTGCATTACATTAGATATCATTTTTGGGATTCAACTGTGTTAAGTAAGTCAGTCATGTATGACCATTTCCATGAGAGGTAGTTGTAACTGACTAATTTCTCATGATTTTTGAATAGTCCACTTAGCACTCATTGTATTGAATGATGCTCACAGGGATGAAGAAGTTGGATTGAAACTAGTGAAATGAATCATATAGCGTTAATCATCACTTCGGGGGCTTGCCCCCAGTAACCAGGGTTTCTCGGGAGGTCACCTATCCTAGATCGCCTCTGGCTCAAGCGTGCTTAACTATGGAGTTTTCCCCACAATCAAGCCCACTTAGCTTGCTTCCCCATTTTCAAAACCTTAGTAAGTATTGTGCCTCATGAACCATTCAAGTAGAGTTCCCTTCCCTCTCTTGAATTTAAGTATTAAGGGGTTTTCACTGTGCATGATTTATTCACATGAAACTTCAATTCATGAACCATGGTATATTTCAATACTGTAAAAACAAGAAAGGTTTTAATGTTTAAAAGCATGTTCAAAATTACAATCAAATAGACGAAAAAACACATACATAAAAGCATATCATAATCATGAACAAGCTTCATCTTGAATTGACATGAAGTGTAAAGGAACTTACAAAATGTGACACTATGAACTTGGTCAATGCAAAAGCAAAAAGATCCAGGGCATGACCCTCTCTGACAAGTTGTTTTGCAAGGTTGTCATAAAATTTGATAGCTTTGTGATAATGTGAAGATGCATCCTTGTCTAGCTCTTTGTGGGAATGGACAAGTTTAGATAGATCTTTGGACACAATCTATAACCAGTTGCATGTCTCATAAATATCTTTCCATAATAGAGAAAACAATAGGCCACAAAAAGTCAAAAACACAATCAAACTAATATGGAGCAACTTTATTGCATTCTTTGACATTCAAGATATATTGTTAGGTCCCTATACTACTAGTGTAACCCCTTATTGTTATTACTGAAAACCCCTTATTTTATTTTTGTGCCCATGTAGTCCCCATATCGTTATTATTGTGCCCCATAGAAGACCACTATTGTGATTTTTGTGCCCTTACATTATTATTGTTATGTCGACTCTGATTATATTATGACCCCTTAGACTCCTATATATAGAAAGGAGGCCTTGTCATTTGTATCATCCAAGAATTGTTCATTTGTGTAATGTAAAGGAGGTCTCCCCTTAAAGAGGCTTATTTTGAAGGTGTTTATCTATATTTTCTATCTTTTTGTGAGTTGGTTTCATAACATTTGGTATCAGAGCTTTGGATTCTAGGGTTTTGCTGCTCCAATCAGGTCTTCGTAGCATTTTCACTATAACTTTTTTTCTGCGACGTTTCAGAAGGTTAAAAAAAAATCATTTGAGATGAAATCATTCTAAACCTCGTGTCCAAATTTTAGATCTTTTCTCGCTATATTTTTGGAGATATGATGTGAGGAAGTTAGGGTTTTTGCAAGCTCCAAAATTCCATCTCAAACAGGTCATTGTGGCATTTAACCTATATTTTGTTTTCTACAAAGTTTTACATTTTGAAATTAAAACCCATTTGAGCAAAAATCTTGGTGAAGCTCGGGTCTGCATTTCTGATTTTTATTCTCTATATTTTTGGAGATACTGTCCAAGGCATTTAGGGTTTCTGCAGGCCCTCGAATTACATCCCAAATAGGCAACCTTGGAAAAATTGTCCTAACTCTCTCTCAGAGCATCTGATTCAAATTTAGTAAGAAGTGATAGAAAGAGGACGGACTATAGTTTGTTGGGTATCAGTTTCAGAACCTAAGGTCAAAACAATGACAAGTGGCACGTCGTATAAATTCTCTCCACTGAATTAGTCTATAATTAAGTCATCGCGGGAGATTGGGCATAACTCTTTCTTCAGGAATCCAATTGCGATCAGACTTAGGTGTTAGAAAGAGGACTCAGAGAGCTATGACATAAAGATAGTTCAAATCTTAAATATCAGCAATTATAGAGTTATAGTCGTTTCAATATAGATCTCCTAAAATCAAGAAAAAATGATATGAGGAAGTTTGATGGAAAGGTTCCAGTAGATTGGACACTATAGATGGAGCAATATTTTGATCTACATGAGGTGCAACTATTACAAAAGGTATGTATTGCATATTTATATTTAGAACTGAATCAATTTTTATCGTATGAAGGGCTTTTTTCTCGTAAACCACTTGTCACATGGTCAATTTTCACGGAGTAAATGACACATTATGAGGATACAAAGAGAAACACCTTCTTTAGCCAATTTATAAATCTCAAACAAAAGGGTTCAATGGAAGAGCACATTGAGGACTTTTAAAAATTGAATATAAGGGTAAATGATATTTCAGAGAAGCATAGGATTAATGTATTCATAGGGACTTTAAAGGATAACATCCAACATGAGGTTCGCCTTTGGGAACCTGATTCATTGGAGAAGGCATACAGGTTGGCAAGAATAGTGGAAAGAAAAATTATGGCAACAAGGAAATCTACCCCTCACAACTATAAATATGGAAGTGTTCTTTCTGCTAGTCTTCCACAACCTACAAGGTTGACACCACAACAATTGGAAGAAAAAAGAGCAAAAGGGATTTGTTACAATTGTGATAGAAAATAATTTAAAGGTCATAAGTGTGACGAGAAGAAATTATTTTACACACATTGTGAAGAGGAGGAAGAAAAGGATCAAGAAACGTCAAAAGAAGAGGATATACACCGAGAACCAAACCTCGAGAAAGAACAAATAAATCCAACCATATCTTGTACTGCATTGGAAGGAATTACCACTCCTCAAACTCTCAAGATAGAAGCACATATCAAGAAGAAGAAGGTTCAGGCAAAGAAATATCAGGAAGAAAAGGATCAAGAAATGTCAAAAGAAAAGGATACTCACCAAGAACCAACTCTAGAGAAATAAGAAATGAATCTGACCATATCTTGTACTGCATTGTCGGGAATTACCACTCCTCAAACTATAAAGATAGAATGACATATCAAGAGGAAAAAGGTAATAGTGTTGATTGATTCGGGTAGTACCCATAATTTTATTCAATGTAAGATAGCCAAGGAATTGAATTGCTTCCTATATCCAATACTAGAGTGTCAAGTGATGGTCGCAAGTGGAGGAACCATAAATTGCTCTCGAAAGTGCCATAATATCAACCTATCCATGGGAGAATATGTATTGAATAGCCCAATGCTTTCCATTCCAATGGGTGGTGCTGATGTTGTACTAGGAGTCTAATGGCTACAATCCTTGGGTACAATAACTTTTAATTTTCAAGAAATTTTCATGAAATTTTCTTCAGAAGGAAAGGAAGTTGAATTAAGGGGTATCATAGGGAAATCAAGAAAGATAATAAGCTCTAACGAAATGACAAAGATTCTAAAGAAAGGAAAATGAGGTGTAATTGCACAATTATGTTCACTAGAGGTTCTCCCATTAAAATCATTTATTTCTCCAGATCTCCAAAAAGTCTTGGACAATCATTCCAAGGTATTCGAGACTCCCAAAGTCCTCCCACCTATTTGTGATCATGATCAGGCTATTCATTTGATTCCAGGAAGTGTTGCTCGAAACATCAGGCCTTATAAATATGCATATGCCCAAAAGAGTGAAATTGAACGTATGGTTGCCAAAATGCTAGAGGTTGGTATAATTATCCAACCAAATTTGATAAACAAAGCAAGGGATGAATGGAAGAATGACGAAGCAGGGTGGGAACTCATTCAAAAGTTGCAGAAGATCCTGGTTCAAACAATATTGCCAGAACTTGACAAGGAAGGAAAAATCATATTGGAACCTGAAGTAGTCACAGAATCGAGAAATCGACAGCTACGAAATCGATCAATTTCAGAGTATCTCATCAAGTGGAAGAACTTAACCGCTGAAGATTCCATGTAGAAGGATGATAATTTTATACAGAAGCATCCAGAACTACTCAAGCATTGAGGACAACACTTTTTGAAGGAGAGGGGAACGTTAAGTCCCTATACTACTAGTGTAAACCCTTATTGTTATTAGTGAAAACCCCTTATTATATTGTTGTGCCCATGTAGTCCGCATATTGTTATTATTGTACCCCATAGAAGCCCACTATTGTTATTGTTGTGCCCTTATATTATTATTGTTATGTCAACTCTGATATATTATGAACCCTTAGACTCGTATATATAGAAAGGTGGCCTTGTCATTTGTATCATCCAATAATTATTCATTTGTGTAATGTAAAGGAGGTTTCCCCCTCGAAGAGGCTTATTTTGAAGGCGTTTATCTATATTTTCTATCTTTTTGTGAGCTTGTTTCATAACACACACACACACACACACACACATATATATAATTTCGACTTGTCTATATAAAACAAAATTGACAACAATATAGATTTTGAAAATGACACTTTCAAATTTCTAGAAACAATGAAAAGGAGCATGCACACACCACATGATCATAGTGATAGACGCACACACACACAATGTCAAATGAAGACCCAAAGTATTACATATATTGTTTATGGAAAATCCTTTATGGTGGCCAGGTTTCGTATCCCCTTATTCCTTCTCATAATCAAGTCTAAGACTGAAATATCTACCTCATGTTGGAAATAACACTGAGAGGGGGGGGGGGTGAATTAGCATTAGTAAGTCAATAATATTTCTTTTCACAATCAGATTTGTATATGCTACTTCAGTTAATGAAACTTGCGTATATACGCAACTGTAGTTAAGGAAACTAGTGTATATCTTGCAGACTTATAACTTAGTTAATTCTTCAGATGTTGATCTTTAATCTATGAATCAGAACCATATAACAGTAACCAGGTACAGTAAAAATAGAGCAGACAATTACACACAAGAAGACAAGATAAAAGGTGGAAACCCAATGTGGGTGAAAACCACCTGCTGCAATTCGTCTCTATCTTATTTTAATAAGAAACTTCCTTTTACAACATTTCTGTACTGGTGCAGTCTTATACCAGTACGCAGGCTTCTACCTGCAGAAGGATATAACCTTCTCTCATTCTCGAGCTTCTCCTAGAAGGGAGCTACAACCCCCTTTTCTCTTGTACTAGCTGATGTACTAGTACGTAGGTGTTGAACTACAGAAGGCTACAACCTTCTCTTTTCTTCCAGGGACCACGTTTCATAAATTTTCAGATTGGATCCATCAATAACATCAATCAAACATCAAAATATAGCTGCATCAACCAATCTCCTTTGCACCAACCAAAATTGAATCGAACAATCACTTCTTTGAAAGCTGTAACCAGATTACAGTAACAGTACCAGAACCCAGAACACTGCAACAACAAACAGAAGTAGCTCAAACATATTTTATGAGACATATTCTACTTCAATGTGTCGAACCTGCATTCATACACTGTTATATGAAGGCAAACCTACATATACGATGTTTTGAAATGCCGAACCGACATGTATACACGCTTTTGCTATACTGAACCTGCATATAGATCTGTAAAAGATGATTTAACCTTTACAACTATTCAGACATCAGTTATACCCAAATCATCAGATTTATAGATTACGACATGCGCCAATTATAAAAGATCAAAACCACACAAAGATACTTCTCTTCAAGCCTTAAGATCTTGACCCAAATAGAAATTATCCTTCTTCAAGCACTCAGGTTCCTCCTTGATTCAGATCCAGCTATGCACCATAACCCAATGAGCAGTATTCTAGATCTTGCTATTCATTAGATATTCAATTCTTTTTTGTTCCTTTGCCTAATGATCTCATCCTCCTTTTATAGTCTTAGGCCTTACTCAATACCATGGTCCAAAACCACTTAGAAACAATACCTTGGACCAATTACCTGGGGTCAACACTTCAAACAAGATACCTTAGACCAATACCATGGGCCAAAATACCATGGTACAAATACCACAGACCAAAACCAAATTCTCCAACACGTACGCGCCTTTTCTTGCGTGAAAGTACGTGTATATGCATACATGCCTTTTGGTCGGCTAACCCGCGTGTATACACGGCTTGGTCAAGGGGAATCTGCGTATATCTCTTTTTCTTTCATACTGTGAGCCTAAACTGTGATCTGTCATCTAAGTGAGTTGCCATCAAGGACAACACCTATGTCATAAGGCCAAAACCTGTGTCATAATGCAAACAATCTCCCCCTTTGGACTTGATGGCAACCCCAAGTCACTCCAAGACATTCTCCCCCTTTGTCATCAAGGGCAAAGGGTTATGCTCCCCCTGAGTACATGCTGAACTTTTCTGATATGTTGAAGTGTATTGTTCATGCTTCCCCTGACTGTAAGAAATGTTTGCAAAAAGATGTTCTACAAGAAGAACATGACTCTATACATCATAAATGACCTTCCTATCACCAAAGACTCATGCATACATCCATCTCCCAACCAAGTGGGGATATACCAAGATTGACTCATCCACCCAACCAAGTGGGGATACACCAAACGTTTATACATGGTAAAACAAGAACCATACATCATCCGTCCCAGGCATAGTGGGGAAACAAAATAGGTCATTACATGACCTTGATAATGAAAGATATGCATAACATAGAGACAAAATATCTAAAACAAGACTATGATAGTCATCAACAACTATCTGTCAATCACCATCTAGACTAGCAACCATGATCTCCCTCTGCACCTGTTCCACATGAATCAGAAACAACTATTAAATTGTACCAAGATCTTCTAAGATATTGCCAACAACGCATTATTAGAAGTATATGCTCCCCCTGAACCTGTTCCAGATGATCACTGTCAGACCCATATCAAACTCCTTTCATCTTGAGTCTAGCCCACTGATATTCTTCAAACCAACATATACGCGGCTGTATCCACAGAAATCGGTGTATGTATGTGGATAAGCTTCATGAAACTTGTGTATAACCACTATTCTCTGAACCAGATAGGTTTCAACAACAAGATGAAGGATCAACTGCTCCCAACTTCTGTCTAATATATTCAAATGTCTCTCTGGGCAACGGTTTGGTGAATATATCAACAACCTGTTCTTTGGAGGGAACATACTCTAATTTGATCTTTTTTTCAAGCACTTGTTCACAGAGAAAATGATATTTGATAGGTATGTGCTTGGTTTTGGAATGCATGACAGGATTCTTTGAAATACTGATTGCACTTGTATTATCACATAGAATGGAGATGGGTGGAGTACATGTGATCTGAAGGTATTTCAATGTTTGCATCATCCAAAGGAGTTGTGTGCAGCAAGATGCAGCAGCCACAAATTCTGCTTCAGCTGTAGATAATGCAATTGAACTTTGTTTCTTGCTGAACTAAGACACTACTCTGGAACCCATAAAGAATGCACCAACACTAGTGCTTTTTCTGTCATCCATGCTTCCTGCTCAATCTGCATCTATATATGCATGAAGTATAAGATTTGTATCTCTAGGATACCATAAACCAAAGTTTTGTGTTCCTTGAAGATATTTGAAAATCCTTTTGACTGCCTGAAGGTGTGCTTCCTTTGGATTTGCTTGGAATCTTCCAATTATTCCCACTGCATGCATGATGTCTGGTTGGGTGTTAGATAGAGAAGACTACTAATCATGGATCTGTAGGTTGGTTGATGTACTGCCGCTGATTCTTCATTTGTGCCAAGGCTACATCTTTTTTTTTTTTGTGTAAGTTAGAAGATTATATTATAGAACAAGTATAATACAAAAAACTGCCGTAGCAGTGCGAGCAGGGATATACAATATGCGAAGACGAATCGCCTGCTCATAAGTGAAGAACAAAACACAGCTTAACAGCCCACCTCGCAGGGTGGCTTGGTACTGAAAAAAACACAGCTTATCAGCTAGTACTGCCGATACCATACATGATAGGTAACAAAACATAAGCATATGTCGACACAGAAGATAAAGCAACAACACAGAAAAGAAAAGCCGAGAAAGATAGAGGGTAGCAGAGAACTACAGGTTTCCCCTTAGATGTATTTTCCCATCTGGGTGATGGTATCCAGGCCTATCTCCTGTACATGGCGGTCAACCTTCTCCTGAATAGCTTCCCAAGATTCGGGCTCGTCCTCAGCAGTGGGGGCCGGCTTAGCCGCATGAGCCGTGTGAACCGTTTTGATGACATCCCTCAGAATTTTAATGAGATGCGTCAACATTCGATTATGAGTTTTGATTGCCTCATGCACAGTAGAAATTTTGCTGTCCAAGACATTGTTGTAGTCAATAATCTTCGCCATTTGAGCCTCAGTTAGATTTACCTCAGTAACAATGTGTTGCCTTTCCTTTTCTATAGACTCCAGAGCTTTAGCTATCAGGGTTTTGGTTCTCCAGCTTTCCGCTTTGGTTCTTACATATTGAGTTGCCCTTTTTGAAGGTGTGCCTGGGTCTGTCAGCCAGTTAACCTCCGCTGCAATTTCCTCCTCCGTTCTTCCATCTTCCTCCTGCTTTGCTTGAGCTTCTAGTTCCGCCATCTTCCTTTTGATTCTCGCAACAGTACGAGTCTCATAGCCTCCCCTGGCTTCCTGGAGGTCCCGGTTTGCAGCCGCGCAGCGACTCCCTTCCGCTTCCATAACTAACACTTCGTACCTCTTCCGACTCAAGCCAATGCCAAGTAGAGGATCACTCACCTTGCAAACTCGAAAAACTGTTATGGAAGCAGGGCATTTGCCCCTTGCTTTATAGCAAAATTCCCGGTACCTCCTCATGAAAATGGAGTTGCTGCCTTTGCAAGTGGAGGTACTTTGGTGATGAATGTTAAGGAGGTTCGCACAAGTGAGGCTGACGCAGACCGAATAGGAGCGCTGAAGGCTGCAGCCAGTAGACCGATCTAAACGCCAAGTGTCTGGTACCTTCCATCGGATGGGGTAGTGGCGGGTGAGGATGGATATGTCCCGTATACTGGCATGCTTGATGCTGATCCTCTGCTTGCTGTTCCACTTCTTTTCACACAAAATTGCCATTAATGTCAATGAAGACTCGTTATACGGAATCTCTCCAAGCGTGGTGATGGCACTGTTGCTGAGGTTGTTCTTCTCGTTTCTCGAATAGTTATGATCGCCCTTCTTAATGACATGCCGCCTCCAGAAGCTCCACTTTTCTAATTGTCCGATCATTTCATAAAAAGGCTTAGATTTATAACCTCCGTCGGTGTCCTTGTAATCCCGATGCCTGGGCCAAGTGTCATCCCCAATCAAGGATGGGTGGCTTGGATTAGATCTGTTGCTGCCAGCTGTTCGCATGTTTCTTTAATGATTTGGTTATCGAACTCATGCCAGCCTCTGTTTATGATTATATGCCGGTTGTCTGCTCCAATGTTCGCCAGATGGTCAGCCAGCCCATTGGCTTTTCTCCTCACCGTCTGGAAGGTCAAGCCTCGCAATTCCATTATGAGTTCGGCAATGCTTTCCGTCGCCTTGGCCAACCTCCAATGCCTGGTGGCTTTGCTGATACTCGTTCCTGCCTGTAGGCGTTTAGCCGCCAGCCAAGGCTACATCTTGTTACCATAGGGGTACATACTGGTTTAGAATCTTCCATGCCATATTTCTTCAAAATCTGCTTGAGGTACTTGGTTTGTGATAGAAAAATGCCATCTTTATTTTGTTGAACTTGTAAACCAAGAAAATATGTGAGCTCACCAAGCAGGGACATTTCAAATTCTTTCTGCATTACCAAAGCAAAGTTTTGACTCATGGCTT
Organism: Pinus tabuliformis; assembly: GCA_031772625.1. Taxonomy (NCBI): domain Eukaryota; kingdom Viridiplantae; phylum Streptophyta; class Pinopsida; order Pinales; family Pinaceae; genus Pinus; species Pinus tabuliformis. The sequence goes on along the minus strand of CM062812.1, from coordinate 570,563,231 downwards.
CTTCATTGCTACCAAAAATGATATCATAAACATACACAACAAGTATTAGCAATTTATCATTATCAATTTTTATATATAGATTGCTATCAGTTGATCCTTTTGAAAAACCTTGTTGATGAAGGTATTTGTCAAGACGATAATACCAGGCCCTTGGAGCTTGTTTTAGACCATAGAGAGCCTTTCTGAGTCTGCATACAAGTTTTGGATCATTTCCAAGGATGAATCCGTCTAGTTGCTCAATATAAACTTCTTCTTCCAGGTCTCCATTAAGAAAGGTAGATTTCACATCCATTTGATATACTTTGAAATTCTGAAAGCTAGAAAGAGAAAGGAACATTCTTATGGCTTCAAGTCTAGCAACAGGTGCAAAAGTTTCTTCAAAGTCTATACCTTCCTATTGAGCATACCCTTTACAAACAAGTCTGGCCTTGTTTCTAATAACTTCTCCATTTTCATTCAGCTTGTTTTTGAATATCCATTTTGTTCCTATGACATTCTTATCATGAGGTCTAGGAACTAATTCCCAAGTATTATTCTTTTCAATTTTCTCAAGCTCTTCATTCATGGCCTTGACCCAACATTCATCTTTGCATGCTTCATGTAAATTTTGTGGTTCGATGGAGGAAAGCAATGCTAGATATCTTGAAGCTTCTGTAATAGTTCTTCTTATTTGCACACCTGCCTCTTTCTGTCCCAAAATTTGAGTCTCTAGATGATTTTTCTGAACATATCTTGATGGAGTCTTTTCTTCTGTCGTTATCTTCTCTTTTGGTGCTTCATTGGTTTCTTCTTCTTCAACATTAGTCTGATTTGATGTGGAAGGATAATCCCCATCTTCTTCCCACTCTTCAATTTTTACCTACTTTGGATTTTCGCCTGCTTCATCAACCACAACATCAATACTTTCAACAATTTTCCGAAGTCTTTTATTATAACACTTGTATCCTTTACTCTGAGAAGAGTAACCAAGGAGAATGCCTTCATTTGCTCTAGGTTCAAACTTGCCAAGTTTTTCATCAGTCTTTTTGATGTAACATTTGCGTCCAAAAACTTTGAAGTATTTTACAGTAGGAGTCTTACCATACTGAAGTTCATGAGGAGTTTGAGTGTTGTTTACCCGAACATTTTTTTTGTTGATAATAGTGATGGCAATAAATGCAGCTTCACCCCAGAAGGTTGCAGGAGTTCCAGACTCATATAGCATAGCACGAGCCATTTGTTGAATGGTTATGTTCATCCTTTCTACCACTCCATTTTGCTGAGGAGTCCTTGCGGTAGAGAATTCCCTTCTTATTCCATGTTCTTCACAGAAATCAAAGAATTCATCCGAGGTAAATTCCCCTCCTTGATTAGACCTGAGGCATTTGATTTTGCAATCTGATTTGTTTTCAACCAAAGCTTTGAATGCTTTGAACTTTTCAAATGATTCATCTTTATGCTTTAGAAGTCCTATCCAACACATTTTGGAAAAGTCATCAATGAACAATATAAAGTATTCTTCTCCACGAGGTGACTTTTTCCTTGATGGACCACATAAATCAGTATGGACAAGTTCAAGCGGCTTACTAGATAATCCTTCCTTTTCAGGGAAATGTGTTCTGGTTTGCTTACCAAATTGACATGATTTGCATATTGTATTTTTTGGAATTATGATGTCAAGAAGATTGCGAATAGCCTAGAATTTGCATGCTTTCCTTATTTGAGGGAAGCTTAGATGCCCCAATCTTTTGTGCCATAGGCCATGTTCATCATTTTTGCCTAGATAGCATTGTTGCTATCATCCCTTGAGTATGTAAAAATTATTTGGAGTTCTTATGCCTTTGGTCACTGTTTCTCCTGTATCAAGCTAACGAACAACACATCCATTTGATTGAAATACTACCTCATTTCCTTGATCACACATTTGACTGACACTCAATAAATTATGCTTTAAACCATCAACATACATAACATTCTCGGCTTTAACCTTTTCTTTTAAGAGAACAAAGCCTTTACCTTTTATGACTGTAGGAGTGTCATCTCCAAATGAGACCTTCCTTTCCTTTTCTAAGGCATTATATGACTGAAGTTTTTCTTTATCACCTGTCATGTGTTTCGAGCATCCACTGTCAATGTACCACTGATTTTCTTGTCCTTCTGCATACAAGGCTATACCACATCTTTCTATTTGCGATTCTTTCTTTCTCCATGTTTTGAGACCCGAAGAAGCTTGATCCTTCTGAGATGTTTGCAGAAAATTACTCCTGCATTCAAAATCTTCATGACCGAAGTTGTTACAGATAGAGCATTCTATTTCATTTTCAAGAGCAGAAAAGTTATTGTAGGTCCTTTTCATGATCCCAGTCACATTCCTTTAATTTTTTGCTTCTCTAGTCATGATGGTCTTGTAAGCAACACATTGAGCAACCTTGTGTCCAAAGTTATGACATGAAAAACATTGGCCATTAAAGAAATTCCTGCGATTATCGAATCTACTGACCTGATGATTTCCATTGACATTCATTCTTGAAGCAAATTGAGAATGATTTACCTGAGGTAGGTTGTAGTTTCTATTCATCCTTGAAGTAGATTGGACCCGATTTACCTGGTGATCTACTTTATGCCTTTGCTAACAATTGTCAACCTGTTCACTTCTCCTTGCTGCATCAAGATAGCTTTTGGAGGTTGATGGCTTCTGTGCTTGAGATGCTTCTTCTATATATCCAAGACCTGTCTTTATTAGAGGAGAACATTGCACTTTGATAATTTCATCTAAAGTTTCTGATCCTTTAGCAAATCTAAGATTGAGAGCTTTTGTTTTCTCAATATCTTTTCTTAGACCCACAATTTCACATTCTAACTTTTCATTGTGTTTTTCCCTTTCAGCAAGTTGGAATGTCAGAGTATCTATAATCATACTCTTTTCTTCTAAACAGATTTTAAGTTTAGAAATTTCTTCATAGAGACCATCTTCATCTAAAGCATCCAAGAAATCATCATCTTCAAAAGCCATCAAAAGTCTATAATCATTACCATGTTCATCTTCATCACTATTTGATAAACCATTGCTATCTTCATGCGTATACTAGCTCTTCTTACTTACATTCTGTTTTCTATTCCATTTTTCCAGTTCCTTACCTTTATCCAACTTGTCTTTATGAGGACATTTGGCTGCATAATGACTGACTTTTCCACAAGCAAAACATTTGAAAGGTAGTTTACCTCTAAATCTTCTAGAACCCCATTGAAGTTTCTTGATAGAGTTTGATTCTTCCTCTCGTTCTATCATATGTCCTGATTCATTGAGTTCTCCACTTTCTGAAGCATTGAATGCGGCTTCTCTCATGTCTGATGGACCCCCTTTTCTCATTTCGAAAGCAGTTAGGATTCCGTGTAGCTGTGACATAGTAATACTCTGAAGATCCTGTTTTTCTTCTATGGCAGGAACTTTTGATTCAAACTTAGAAGATAAGGATCTTAAAACCTTTTCAAATAGAGTAAATTCTTTTATCTCTTCTCCCAAGTTTTTCATGTGATTAACAATCTCATCTATACGTAAGAAATAATTAGCTATACTTTCATCATTTTTCATTCTGAGAGTTTCATATTGAATTCTGAGAGATTGTAGTTTTGGACGTTTTACCTGATCATCTCCTTCATAGCTTAGAATGATCTTGTCCCATATTTCTTTGGCAGTTTTGAGTTGCATAACCTTGACAAATTCTGATTGTGACAGACTCCCCAATAGAGTATTGATAGCTTTGGCATTTGTTTCATACTACTTTTTACCTCCCGTATCTGTAGGAATTGTTGATGGAAATGTGTATCCTCCTTCCACGATTTCCCAAACATCGGTTCCAAGAGATTGAATATAGGCTGTGGTTCTTACCTTCCAATAGACGAAGTTGCTCCCATCAAAGATTGGTGGTCTAAGGGATGCCTCTCTTTCGTAGCTACTCATAATGATAGATCTTCCTTCAAGTGATCAAGCTTCTTCTGAAGGACCTGCTCTGATACTAATTGTTGGAAGTAATACTAAGAGGGGAGGTGAATCAGTATTAGTAAGTCAATAATATTTCTTTTCACAATCAGATTTGTATATGCTACTTCAGTTAATGAAACTTGCATATATACACAACTATAGTTAAGGAAACTAGCGTATATCCTGTAGACTTATAATTTAGTTAATTCTTCAGATGTTGATCTTTAATCTATGCATCAGAACCATATAACAGTAACTAGGTACAGTAAAAATAGAGCAGACAATCACACACAAGAACACAAGATATAAGGTGGAAACCCAATGTGGGTTAAAACCACCTGCTGTAGTTTGTCTCTATCTTCTTTTAATAAGAAACTTCCTTTTACAACATTTCTATACTGGTGCAGTTTTATACCAGTATGCAAGCTTCTACCTACGGAAGGCTACAACCTTCTCTCGTTCTCTAGCTTCTCTTGGAAGGGAGCTACAACCCCCTTTGCTCTTGTACTAGCTAATGTACTAGTACATAGGTGCTGACCTACAAAAGGCTACAACCTTCTCTTTTCTTCCAGGGACCATGTTTCATAAATTTTTAGACTGGATCCATCGATAACATCAATCAAACATCAAAATGTATCTGCATCAACCAATCTCCTTTTCACCAACCAAAACTGAATCAAACAATCACTTCTCTAAAAGTTGTAACTAGATTATATTAACAGTACCAGAACCCAAATCAGAACCCAAAACACTGCAACAACAAACATAAGTAGCTAAAACATATTTTACAAGACGTATGCTACCTCAATGTGTTGAACTTGCGTTCATACGATGTTATATGAAGGCAAACCTACGTATACACTGTTTTGAAATTCCAAACTGGCGTGTAAACATGCCTTTGTTGTACTGAACCTGCATACAGATCTGTAAAAGATGATTTAACCTTTACAACTATTCAGACATCAGTTATACCCAGATCATCAGATTTATAGATTACGACATGAGCCAATTATAAAAGATCAAAACCACACAAAGATGCTTCTCTTCAAGCCTTAAGATCTTGACCCAAATAGAACTTATCCTTCTTCAAGCGTTTAAGTTCCTCCTTGATTCAGATCCAGCTATGCACCATAACCTAATGAGTAGTATTCTAGATCTTTCTATTCATTAGATATTCAATTCCTTTTTGTGCCTTTGTCGAATGATCTCATCCTCCTTTTATAGTCTTAGGCCTACCATGGTCCAAAACCACTTAGAAACAATACCTTGGACCAATTACCTGGGGTCAACACTTCAGAAAAGATACCTTGGACCAATACCACGGGCCAAAATACCATGGTCCAAATACCATGGACAAAAATCAAATTCTCCAACATGTACGTGCATTTTCTTGCGTGAAAGTGCATGTATACGCATATGCACCTTTTGGTTGGTTAACCCGCATGTATACGCAGTTTGGTCAAGGGGAATCTACGTATATCTCTTTTTCTTTCATTCTATGAGTTTGAACTGTGATCTGTCATCTGAGTGAGTTGTCGTCAAGGACAACACCTGTGTCATAAGGCCAAAACCTATGTCATAATGCCAACACCTGAATCCATTGTAACACAGATTCAAGATTCCTATTAATATCTTTGAGATTTTTTCTTAGAAATTTCTCCATGCCCTGCAACATCTTAGATGTTCCCAACAAAATTTCAGCTACCTTGTACACTTTAATATTTACTACTTCTTTGATAAATAATTTCATTGGCTAGCCTATGGGGTTAGCTCAACTGATTGTCACCAATGTTGCTGGGAATTTGACTAGTTGCATGCCAACAGATGCCCGGTTCAAATCCCCTAGGTAAGGCACACCAATATACACAATTAGATTTACTACGGATACAATCTATAGATGTGGGGAAGAATTCCTTAGGTTTCCCTGCTAGAATTTCATAGGGAAATAAAAACTTCAATGGCTAGATTCAATAAAGATAATGTTCTTAGTTGTTTTGTCAGTTTAAAAACATTATATATCCCAAAAAAGATTCACTGAATATAAGAAACTCTTGAAATCACCTTTGTTGTTCACAAGAGACTACATAGAACACATTACTAAAGTGCCAAAGTAGACATTTTTGATAAAATATTAAAACGCTTGTTTACACAACATTCAAGAGAACACAAGGTATGGTGCCACATATAAGTTGAAAAGCAACTTAGATAAAAGCTTATGTGCAATTATCTTACCATCCCTGGACCCTTCGTACATGGACCATCAACAAGAGCTAGAATTCAAGCTCTAGTTCCCAACACACAAGCACCAGTTAACCTACTGCAACACTCAAAGCCATGCCAGCACAACGCATAGCTCTACTATTAGCTCCTACTGGCCATTGATCCCTCTGTAATTCATTAAGAAGCTGCAAAACAAAAGGCATGTAAGTACATATGGGTTTGCTGAAAAAATTGATTGAAATGTAATCTCCATTAAAATTGATTGAAATGTTAATCTCCACTCCCCAAATCACAATCTCATTGTTTTGAATTTTCTAATACAAAATATTATATAAGTTGTTCTATAAAGAACAAACATGAATCAGAACATAGTCTCCAAACTACCAAGGTAAAAATGTGAGCACCATATAAACCAACTAGGTTTAGAAAAGATAATATTAATGTCAACATTCCAAAGAGGTCTCTTGGGATTTCTAAGTTGGAACAGACGTAAAAAATGAAATGTAATGACCTCATATGATTCAAGTTCTTGTTCACTGAAGTATGGAAGTTGACCAACCTGCTCTCTATATTAAAAAAAAGAGCATTCTAATGCCTCAAGTCTTATCGTAAGTGCAGATATACTATAGACTAATAAGCATTCGCAGGGTAGTACTAGAACTCTAAAATGACAAATAGGCATCAAGAAGTTGCAAAAGCAAAGGGAATGTAAGTAAATAAGGTTTTTATAAGCCCCAAAGGTCAACTCAAGTGGTCACAAGCTAGACACGATATCTCTCCCAAAGTTGGGGAGATCACAGGTTCACTCTGTTGATTCCCTTAGAATTTAAGTGGTTGGGAACTTAGGTATTGATGGTTTACCCCATAGGCATCAAATGGGAAGTAATAGAACTCTAAAATGACTCCAAATATACCAAGATTTGAAATAAATATTTGAATATCAAGGACAGGGTTTAGAAATATGAATGATATAAAATTATGCTTAAGATTATAAACATACTCAGAAAATCAAATAATCACTGAAAAATACACAAAAAATACCAATTCAAAGAGGATATATACATAAATCCCAATAACATTAACATTTTTCAAGTTTAGAGGCTAGAGCATAAAGTGGGGTTAAAGTAGGCTAGAACATCTAGGACATCTAAAGTAGTCTTGCTTCACCTTTAAATCAAGTTATTTAGGATTTTTCCCTGAGCTTTTTTTAAGAAAGTTTCATAGATTCAACTGGCTAAAAGGGTTTGGGATCTAGACCTGAACCAAGTCTGAACTTGAACCTGTACCCAGTCCAACCAAATCTAGCAAGTATCATTTATCAATTTTGGAGTCAATAGCTATTTATAACCATTTCATCCCAATTGTCTTAAGGAGTTGGTGAAATTTTCAATATCGAATCCAAAGTTACATGGGAAATTAAAATAAAAAAATAAAAATGAAAAGCTAAATTTCAGGTATGTCTCATTAATATGAAAGGTTATAATGTCTATATAGTATAGGTTTCAATAATGACTTGTTTTGATGTACATAGATGATACTACATATTATAAAATTCCAAGGAGTCTGAACAATTGACATGTCTATTGGTTGTCCTCTGTGTAATCATGTAATGAAAACAAACAAAATCAATTTTGTGTGTTTTTTAAACATACCACTGAGAAGACACATTGAGTCCATCTGACTCATGTTTGACTTGCATGTTTTAATCATCTTTGAAAGTGAAAATGGTAAGTATTATTTAGGGTGGGGTTTGACTTGGGTGAACTGAATTTTGATTTCCTCAAAGAGTAAATCCAAGATTCAGGTTGACTCAAACTTGGAAGAGTCTCATAACAATTGTGGAAACTACATCCCATACACTTTTCCCACCTGCATTGGTAGGTTGGGGGAAATACAAAAAATAGTCAATTCAAACAACTCAATCAGAGATTAAAAAACAAAACACCAAACGATGCACATATATCTAAATAACTCATAAGACATTTGCAATGGAAAGTGATGATTCCAAGTGTATGGAAACCAAACACACCCCACTTATCTATTTCAAACTGTATGTTTATTGACTGCTCAACTCATCGTGATTGCCTTTAAAAATTATGAAAAACTAGATGAGGAATCTAAATGTCATGCACTTGCACTACTTGCATAGATAGGTTCAAGGAAACCTATTGTTATGTAATAATACCTTGACATGTATAGGGATGGCAACTCTGTCCATCTAGTAATATGACTTCATTTTTTTTTTTAAATTATGTTTATGGTTGTGTTTTTTTTAAAGTCCTTTGAGACCTACCTGATCTATGAAACCTCTTCTCTTAAAATCAAAGTTCAAATGAAAAATTGATATAGAATTTAATCAGAAAATTTGATAAATCATGTCAATTTTTGACATCTTGTTTATGGAGGAAAGAGATAATTTATAAAATTACTTGGATTGGTATGGTTTTCATGGAATATAAGCATAGCCCAAACTCCAAAAGAAAAGATAAATTTCTCTGCTATATGGATGGATGTCCTCCACAAATGTAGGGAGCCACTTCTTGGGTTTCCCCACAAGATTTTCATTGGAAGGAAAATATGCTTCAAAATTATTTCCAATTATTTTTATGCCAAAATAGGTTATTGCTTGCATGAGTTGGTTAAGATATGCTATTTTAAGGTAGCAATGCCTTGACATGCATAATTTTATGACATGACAATTGCATCCCTTTTAGTGATGTAAGATTAAGGTTTTTTCCAATTATAGTGAAGGTTATGTTTACTTTTTAGTCCTTTGCCACCTACCTTGTCTATAAGACCTCTCCTCTTAGAATCAAAGTTGAATATCAAAACTTGATTTAGAATTTTAATCAGAGAATTAGATGAATGATGTTGATTTTTCAACATCTTGAGTTTGTAATTGAGCAACTCAGTTATAAGATTTTCGAGATCGGTATGGTTTTCATGAAATCTAAGTGTTAGTGTCAGTCTTTCCAACCTTCCTCCAGTGATCAAATGTGCTCTTACATAGTGATTTTGAAGTGTCAAGGTCAAATTTTGTCATTTCAGTGAGTCTTCAAGCAAAATTTGGTCACTAGTCATTAGGTCTAGGGTTTGCCCAAATGTCAGTCTATGTCACTATCCAGCTGAGTCTATCATCATTCATAGGGTTGTCATTATCATGTCAGTGTCTAATGGGTCATTTGATACCTTGTTCATGCTTCAGTTGCGCCCAAGCAAGGTCATTTCCCTCTCTTAGGGTTTTGAAGGCAGTTTCTCTTGGGCGGACAAATCATCGGAAAAAATTGTTTCCTGATGTTCATACACCTTCCCCTATCCTTAATGTACCTTATCAAACACTTCCCAACACTCAGATCCCCCAAATTCCTCATTTTTGCACAAACCCTAGTTTCTAGCTACAACCTGGCAATTTTCTAGGTTGGGCCTGTGTTTCACTCTTTTGAACCCCTTCCTCTCACTCAATCTCTGAGATTCCACTTTCCCCTGCTTCCTAACATCCCTCCCTACTCCCAAAAATTTTCTCAAGAATTTAGAAGCCCCTTATCCCCTTCATTTCGCTCCATTTCGACAAAATTCCTTGTTTCACACATCGGGACAAGTTTCACTAAAATGATGGTTCTGAGCAATCAAAGATGAATTTTACAAAACTGAGAGAGGTTTTTGTCTAAAACATGCCAAGCAAGAGAAACGTCCTTCACTTTTTGCAGATGTGTCATGGTTTGAGAGAAATGTCAAGAATACAGTTGCCTCAGGAGAATCAAAGGCACCTCTGAAGTGACCTTGGAAAAATCAAGTTTTCTCCTAGCTTGGTTGACCAAATGACTTGCTTGATGGGTAAAATGATAACTAGACACAAATATATTTCCAATGAGCTATCATGAGCTCAATTTGGGGTTGAGGAAGGCATTCAAAAGTTGACTGCAACAACACTCTTCCTTGAGGCAGCCTCATTGGGCACTTTTTGACCAGTCTTGGGAGATTTGATTTTTGACAGGTCAAATCAACTCCAAATTGACAAATTCTAGTTGGGTTGGAAATTAGACTCAAATACCTTTCCAACGAGCTATCCTGCACCCAATTCCGACACCAGGAAGGCCTCCAAAAGCCTCCTTCAAAAGCGCGACCACTCGAGCAGGGGCGCGACCACTCAGAGGCCTCTCTGCAGTGTATTTTCCTAAGGGGCGCGACCACTCAAGCAGGGGCGTGACCACTCAGGCTGTAAGTGCCAAATTGACTCAAATTTCCTCCAAATTTTCAAATTGGAGTGAGGTAGGCCTCCTAAACATTTTAAGTGATGGTGCCATGGATTCAATGATTGGTTTTTGCTCATGTTCACCATGCAAAAAAATTATCAAAAGATAGGTTAAGTGACTTGTTGTTTTGCAAGCTTATGCTAGGGTTTGTTTGTTTTTCAAGGTTCTTTATTCCTTTGTTCCCTCCATTTTTTTTCCCATTATAAAATCACAAATGTTAAAGTGTTGTTGTTATCAACTCATTTGCAAAGAAATGCTAAAACCCCAGCCCAATTCCATGAAACCCAAATCCCTTCTAAACCCTATTCAAACCCTAGTTTCCCTCATATATCATGCTCAAACCCTAAACACTATTGCACACAGCAAACATATGTAAAAGGCACAGCAATGAATGAAAACAAACATAGTGAAAAGAAAAAGAAATTGATGACAGAGGCATGCACATAAAAATTATGAAAAAACAGAGCAAAAATGTAACTTGCATAGCCTAGTACAAAAACAAAAGAGAGGACATCTTACTGCACAAAAATCAGAGGTTAGTAGCTATATGGTGTTCATGCAAAGATTATCAAATGTACAGCTGCAATGTTTTCAAAAGGAGCAGTTTGCTGTGGCTAGGGTTTGCACAATGACATGGTATTCCTCCCTAATCCCTAAACTCTGTTTTCCCTTACCTTTCCCCTCATGAAAACCCTAATTCAATTGCTCATTAATCCTCTAAAAATCCCTATGCAATTGATATCCCTTCCCTTTTGTCAAAACATGCAATGAAACCCTAATTCACTCATGACAAATGCAATTATGAAGCTGCCAGCACTATTGAAAGACTGTTGTTGTGAAAATTGGTTGGCAGACTGTGTTAATAGGTTTCATTACTCCCTAACCCTAATTCCCTATATCCCCTCATTCCCTTAATTCCCTTGCTACAATCCCTCTCCCTTCCATTGCAAAATAATCACAGCAACCCTTCCCTCCCCTTGTAATCAAATACCCAAAACCCCTGTTTTCCATTAGCATCAAATGGCCATTTTTACATGTGAAAAAACAGGGTATGCTTATGAAAGGCATTAAAAGACAAAATAAGCAAAGGAGCAGCCTGTTACTTGTACATCATTGATGCTACCCTATTCCCCTATGCCCATGCCATTATTTCCTCCATGATGAAGATTTTTATTGTCCTTTCCCTTGGTGCTCAAAATACAAATTTTCCCTAATAAAGTATTAATTTGCAAATGATGAGATATGGGATGACATGTTTGACATTGTGTGATTATTTCCTTCAAAATTCCCTGTTTTTTGTATATATTTTCCCTTTCCTTATGTAAACTCCCCCCCCTAACATTTCCCTCATGATTTTTCCCCTTGAAAACAGCATACTTCTCAGCATTTTGCAGGCAGGGCAGCAGTCATCTTTGCCTAATCTTGTTCCACCTTGCTCAATAACATCTTGTCAACCACTGAAACTAATGAGCAAGGTGATGACCGGTCTTCTTCTACAGAGGTTGAGACACAGCAGAGGCCTCGTAAGGGTGGCAAAGGTGGTCATCATAGAGGTTACATGTTTGCAAGGCAAAAATGAAAATTCTCCAAAGGAAGCTGTCAGAGGCCCAGAAGAAGAAGAAAAGGACAAACCCACTCCGTATCTTGGCTGAGGCATCCCTCACCCACCATGGTACTCATTAGCCTTCATCCAGCAGCAAAATCAAAAAATTTTGAGAGTTTTGGAGCATTTTGGAAATTTTTTGTAAAATTACAGGTTTTTGCCTATGGAGTGGTCTCACCCCCCCGCGCGACCACTCGTGAAGATTGCTCGGAATTGCAAAACGTTGACATTTTTGGAAAGGGCATGCAAAAACTAAAATTACCTATACTTGGGAGAAGCTTGATTTTGAGATTTGGGCCTCCAAAAGCTCAAAATACATCAAAAAAATGACTTTCTGCCCACTTTTTGAGTTGCAGAAAGTGACCTTGGGAGAATTGACTTTTGAGGGGTCAAATCAACTCCAAATCCAAAAATTCCACTTGGGATGGAAAGTAGACAGACCAAGCTTTCCAATGAGCCATCTTGCACCTGATTTGGACCAGCGGAACCCACTCAAAAGTTGCTGCAAAGGGGCGCGACCACTCGAGCTGAATTTGGCAGTTTTGACTTTTCAGGCCAGAAAACACTGTTTTCACCTTGGTTGATGATTTTTACTTGTAGATGATGGATGAATGTATAATTTTCATGGCACATTGATAGATTTTATCTCTCTTTACCCTTCTAGAAGCTTCCTTGATGTAAAAAGTGAATAATTAATGCATGGATGAGTTAGCTAAGTAATAGAGGCAAGTTGTTGGACTGCCTATTATCTAGTGCTTAGTTTAGAATTAGTTCAAACTGCTCCTAGGAAGCTGAGCTCGACCCCTAGAGGTGGGGAAAGGAGTTAGATGGTCTATATTATGCTCTCTCTTTCTCATTTTCATGGTTGGACTCTTGTGGGAGAAGTATTATTGCATATTGTACATCTATTACTGCAATTTAAGGAAAAGGAAGGCCAGGGTTTTGCAGACATCATTGTGGATTCTTGTGTTGATGGTGTGTTCTCTACATGTTATTGTAAGTGTGTTTATGTGTTCCATCTCTTTCTTTGCTGCTAATTGAACAGATGAAGTGATAAAGTTTGAATTCATGCATGCCATGCTCAGCTTTTAATTTTGTTCAATATCTATGTTTTCCACTGTCTAAAGAGGATTCAAAGTTGTTGTTTGCCCTCTTTAGCTCCTCCTCTATCATTCCTAATCATCCATCTCAGATTAAGGCATCAGCACTCACTCCTACCTAGCCCCAAAGATCCACCTGCAAAAACTGAGCTCAATCCCCACACCCTGAATTGCACTCCCTCCAATTGCCACCAAAAAATCCAAAAAACTTTAAATCAACCCTCCTTATCAGTTTACTAGCCTAATATCAGTGTTCCTAATTGGGTCAGCTCATCCTATTGAAAGATCTACCGAGTTTGACCGGAGAGAGCCTTCTCATACCCCGTAGGGCTAGCTACGAGGTGAAATGGTTTGATGTTGCCTTGAAGGTTTACCTTCCTCAGCCTAGGGTGAAATCTCAAGCGCTAACATAGTGGCGACCATACTGGGGAGAAAAAACTTATTTGTGGGTTGATGTGTTTGTTTCATAAGTTTTAGACGGAGCCTGAAGTTACGCCAGGAGCCTTCGAAAACGCTCTTGTTTTACATCAGCGTTAGTAGATCAACGCTGCTTCAGTCAATCTCCGTGAGCTTGTGAATACGACCACTTCGATTGCATTTTACCCCAGTACATGTATCAAGTTCAGATCTGATTGTTGATGGTGAACAGCAATCAGACACTTGAAAGGCTGAAATCATTCACTTGGCGACTCTAAATCAGTTTTGAAGATCAGATCCAAAGACTCCACTGGAGGATGATCCCGACCAGCAAAAACATGAAAGGAGAATATGGCAAGATCAGGTACTCAAGTTGGAATTTCATCCAAGACATTTTGTTCTTTGTCATAAATTATTTCTTCTCTTTTCCCAAGAATGTCAAGACTACTTTGCAAAGCATATTGTATTTGAGAAGAGATCCTCGGCCTGCAGTTGATTCTTTCCCTTTGAAGATTGTGAATACCAAAGATTTGCATGCCTTTGAGCTTAATCAAGATCCTTTTTCCGAATTTTGTGATGACCATCTTCAAATTAACGAATCTCAAGAGACCAAGACTGATCCTATATCTGTTGTAAATACCCATACACCTTGTAAAATTCCAAATCAGTATAAACCTCTTGTTTTACCTTCTGTTCTTCATGCTTTCCCCAAAAACTATGATCTATACTTGCCGAGGTTTGATGGTGAAAGTAAGGATGTCAACGCTGAGCAACATATGCAGAATTTTGAGTTATTTCTTGACCTTTTTGAAGTCGATGATGAAGATGTTAGTATGAGGCTTTTTGCTCTTTCTTTGCAAGCTGAAGTTAAGAGTTGGTTCAAAACCCTGCCTGATGCAAGCATCTCAGATTTCTAGCAGTTCGTCAAAGTTTTTCTCGATAGGTGGATGATCGGGCAGAACCTTTTCTTGATTGTAGAAGAGTATAACCATCTGAAAAGATTGCCATGGGAGACAGTGCAACAGTTTTCGGCCAGATTTAACCAAGTTTATTATTCGATGCCGGCTGATATAAGACCTTCTCCTAGATCTGCTCTCTTACACTATCCGGGTGCCTTTGATCCGGAGATGGAGTTTCAGCTGAGAGAAAGGGATATTGCAACACTTCACGAGATGCAAAACTGTGCAGTAAGTGTAGAGGCTCATCTGTTGATCCGAAGGGCAAGGATGAAGGAAGAAGAGATGAAAAACATAGATCCGGCCGAATCTCTAGAGGTGAAGCTTCACGTTTTGGTAAGTGCAGTGGAAGAGATGATGCAAAGGATCAACTCAAGGAATGATTATGATGTTCATGGCTCGCTGATTGAAGAAGAACAAGTTGCTGATCCAAAACATTTTGTTTCTTACCCTAGTTGTCGTAGTGATTGTTTTATAGATCATTGTGAAGAAGAGAGAGCTGTTGATATGATGTGTATGTTTAATGATGATTTGCCTCATTATGATCAGTATGATGATGATTATGTTCTCCAAAAAGAAGCTAATCTTACAGACGAACCAGCAGCTAGTTTGTGGGAGGAAGAAGTTCATTTTCAGCAGCTCGAATACAATGTTCAGCCATCACATATCAGCTATGACAGTGGCGAGGAAAGTGCAGAAAATTTTGAAGTAAGTGAAGGATCTTTGCCTTTTTGTTTTGATTCATGTCAGTTCATCAGAGATAACTACCATGCAATCAGAAATCAAATGTCAACAAGTCTTGATTTAGATCATCTTGAGGGCAATGAAAATTTTGTTCAAGACTTCTCATATTCAGATTTGCAACCCTCGAAAGCCATTGATTGTCAAATTGCAACTGATTTAATGATTCAAGGTGACTCCATACCATTCTGTTTTGAATCATTTCAGTTTTTGAAGGGTCGATTGCATAGTACATCTTCAAATGAAAAACCTATAACAAATCAACAATCACTCAGTTTTAATGTTCAGGATGAAGGTCAGATTATAGACGAAGTTGTGGAGGATGAAATACATGATGTGATGATGCAGGAAGATTCTATACCCTTTTGTTTCGAAGCATTTCAGTTTATAAGGCAGAATCTTCGTAAAATCTCTCAAGAAAAAGATGAACAGCTAGAAGGATGTCATACATCTTCAATGGATACATTGCAGCAGTCTTTTCAAGTTTTTCATGATCCCATAGCTGATGTTTTGGATGAGTTTTGCAGTCAAAATCTATCTCCATTGACTACATGTGAGCTTGAAAAATGTGCTGATATGAATTTGATCTGGCAGCCAGTTTCTTCGTCATTTTCAGCAGGGGTCTCTTCACAAGGCTCAGATCAAAGTTTGCATGCATGGTATGAGGAAAAGAGAAGTAATCCATTGGATGAGCTAAGTTCCAGTGTGCTTGAATTTCAAGATCCTTATGCAGTGTTATTGGAGGCGGATAGAGAATTCATATCATTCAATGGGTCTGTTTCTAAGTTGTCATGGGAGTTGCCTTTCAATAGTTCTCTTTTGTTGTTCATAAGCAAGCACTTGTGGAGAATTCGAACAGCAGATGGGACATTTACTTGGTTACATTGGTTGTTTCATTTCACTTGATCAGGTGATGAATGAAACTATTAGAGTAGGTTGTGATGAATAAGCTCCACTTTGAGCATCATTTTCAGTTTGTCGGTTGTGTTTAAGTATCGAGTCAGTTTCTTGTTGAGTCATGAGTCCTTTATGAGTCAATTTTTAGTCTTGTTGTTAAGTTAGTTTGTGTCAGTTTCAGTCATGCATTTCAGCTTGAGTTTATGACTCCATTGCCCAATGAATAAAGCACTGGTCTGCTCTCCCAGAGGTCTAAGGTTCTTGGCACCTCCAAGGAGCTACCATCCCCATTGGAGCCAATGTTAGTGTCAGTCTTTACAGCCTTCCTCCAGTGATCAAATGTGCTCTTACATAGTGATTTTGAAGTGTCAAGGTCAAATTTTGTCATTTCAGTGAGTCTTCAAGCAAAATTTGGTCACTAGTCATTAGGTCTAGGGTTTGCCCAAATGTCAGTCTATGTCACTATCCAGCTGAGTCTATCATCATTCATAGGGTTGTCATTATCATGTCAGTGTCTAATGGGTCATTTGATACCTTGTTCATGCTTCAGTTGCGCCCAGGCAAGGTCATTTCCCTCTCTTAGGGTTTTGAAGGCAGTTTCTCTTGGGCGGACAAATCATCAGCAAAAATTGTTTCCTGATGTTCATACACCTTCCCCTATCCTTAATGTACCTTATCAAACACTTCCCAACACTCAGATCCCCCAAATTCCTCATTTTTGCACAAACCCTAGTTTCTAGCTACAACCTGGCAATTTTCTAGGTTGGGCCTGTGTTTCACTCTTTTGAACCCCTTCCTCTCACTCAATCTCTGAGATTCCACTTTCCCCTGCTTCCTAACATCCCTCCCTACTCCCAAAAATTTTCTCAAGAATTTAGAAGCCCCTTATACCCTTCATTTTGCTCCATTTCGACAAAATTCTTTGTTTCACACATCGGGACAAGTTTCACTAAAATGATGGTTCTGAGCAATCAAAGATGAATTTTGCAAAACGGAGAGAGTTTTTTGTCCACAACATGCCAAGGAAGAGAAACCTCCTTCACTTTTTTCACAGGTGTCATTGTTTGAGAGAAATGTCACGAATACCGTTGCCTCAGGAGAATCAAAGGCACCTCTGAAGTGACCTTGGAAAAATCAAGTTTTCTCCTAGCTTGGTTGACCAAATGACTTGATTGATGGGTAAACTGATAACTCGACACAAATATATTTCCAATGAGCTATCATGAGCTCAATTTGGGGTTGAGGAAGGCATTCAAAAGTTGACTGCAACAACACTCTTCCTTGAGGCAGCCTCATTGGGCACTTTTTGACCAGTCTTGGGAGATTTGATTTTTGACAGGTCAAATCAACTCCAAATTTACAAATTCTAGTTGGGTTGGAAATTAGACTCAAATACCTTTCCAACGAGCTATCCTGCACCAAATTCCGACACCAGGAAGGCCTCCAAAAGCCTCCTTCAAAAGCGCGACCACTCGAGCAGGGGCGCGACCACTCAGAGGCCTCTCTGCAGTGTATTTTCCTAAGGGGCGCGACCACTCAAGCAGGGGCGTGACCACTCAGGCTGTAAGTGCCAAATTGACTCAAATTTCCTCCAAATTTTCAAATTGGAGTGAGGTAGGCCTCCTAAACATTTTAAGTGATGGTGCCATGGATTCAATGATTGGTTTTTGCTCATGTTCACCATGCAAAAAAATTATCAAAAGATAGGTTAAGTGACTTGTTGTTTTGCAAGCTTATGCTAGGGTTTGTTTGTTTTTCAAGGTTCTTTATTCCTTTGTTCCCTCCATTTTTTTTCCCATTATAAAATCACAAATGTTAAAGTGTTGTTGTTATCAACTCATTTGCAAAGAAATGCTAAAACCCCAGCCCAATTCCATGAAACCCAAATCCCTTCTAAACCCTATTCAAACCCTAGTTTCCCTCATATATCATGCTCAAACCCTAAACACTATTGCACACAGCAAACATATGTAAAAGGCACAGCAATGAATGAAAACAAACATAGTGAAAAGAAAAAGAAATTGATGACAGAGGCATGCACATAAAAATTATGAAAAAACAGAGCAAAAATGTAACTTGCATAGCCTAGTACAAAAACAAAAGAGAGGACATCTTACTGCACAAAAATCAGAGGTTAGTAGCTATATGGTGTTCATGCAAAGATTATCAAATGTACAGCTGCAATGTTTTCAAAAGGAGCAGTTTGCTGTGGCTAGGGTTTGCACAATGACATGGTATTCCTCCCTAATCCCTAAACTCTGTTTTCCCTTACCTTTCCCCTCATGAAAACCCTAATTCAATTGCTCATTAATCCTCTAAAATTCCCTATGCAATTGATATCCCTTCCCTTTTTTCAAAACATGCAATGAAACCCTAATTCACTCATGACAAATGCAATTATGAAGCTGCCAGCACTATTGAAAGACTGTTGTTGTGAAAATTGGTTGGCAGACTTTGTTAATAGGTTTCATTACTCCCTAACCCTAATTCCCTATATCCCCTCATTCCCTTAATTCCCTTGCTACAATCCCTCTCCCTTCCATTGCAAAATAATCACAGCAACCCTTCCCTCCCCTTGTAATCAAATACCCAAAACCCCTGTTTTCCATTAGCATCAAATGGCCATTTTTACATGTGAAAAAACAGGGTATGCTTATGAAAGGCATTAAAAGACAAAATAAGCAAAGGAGCAGCCTGTTACTTGTACATCATTGACGCTACCCGATTCCCCTGTGCCCATGCCATTATTTCCTCCATGATGAAGATTTTTATTGTCCTTTCCCTTGGTGCTCAAAATACAAATTTTCCCTAATAAAGTATTAATTTGCAAATGATGAGATATGGGATGACATGTTTGACATTGTGTGATTATTTCCTTCAAAATTCCCTGTTTTTTGTATATATTTTCCCTTTCCTTATGTAAACTCCCCCCCCTAACATTTCCCTCATGATTTTTCCCCTTGAAAACAACATACTTCTCAGCATTTTGCAGGCAGGGCAGCAGTCATCTTTGCCTAATCTTGTTCCACCTTGCTCAATAACATCTTGTCAACCACTGAAACTAATGAGAAAGGTGATGACCGGTCTTCTTCTACAGAGGTTGAGACACAGCAGAGGCCTCGTAAGGGTGGCAAAGGTGGTCATCATAGAGGTTACATGTTTGCAAGGCAAAAATGAAAATTCTCCAAAGGAAGCTGTCAGGGGCCCAGAAGAAGAAGAAAAGGACAAACCCACTCCGTATCTTGGCTGAGGCATCCCTCACCCACCATGGTACTCATTAGCCTTCATCCAGCAGCAAAATCAAAAAATTTTGAGAGTTTTGGAGCATTTTGGAAATTTTTTGTAAAATTACAGGTTTTTGCCTATGGAGTGGTCTCACCCCCCCGCGCGACCACTCGTGAAGATTGCTCGGAATTGCAAAACGTTGACATTTTTGGAAAGGGCATGCAAAAACTAAAATTACCTATACTTGGGAGAAGCTTGATTTTGAGATTTGGGCCTCCAAAAGCTCAAAATACATCAAAAAAATGACTTTCTGCCCACTTTTTGAGTTGCAGAAAGTGACCTTGGGAGAATTGACTTTTGAGGGGTCAAATCAACTCCAAATCCAAAAATTCCACTTGGGATGGAAAGTAGACAGACCAAGCTTTCCAATGAGCCATCTTGCACCTGATGTGGACCAGCGGAACCCACTCAAAAGTTGCTGCAAAGGGGCGCGACCACTCGAGCTGAATTTGGCAGTTTTGACTTTTCAGGCCAGAAAACACTGTTTTCACCTTGGTTGATGATTTTTACTTGTAGATGATGGATGAATGTATAATTTTCATGGCACATTGATAGATTTTATCTCTCTTTACCCTTCTAGAAGCTTCCTTGATGTAAAAAGTGAATAATTAATGCATGGATGAGTTAGCTAAGTAATAGAGGCAAGTTGTTGGACTGCCTATTATCTAGTGCTTAGTTTAGAATTAGTTCAAACTGCTCCTAGGAAGCTGAGCTTGACCCCTAGAGGTGGGGAAAGGAGTTAGATGGTCTATATTATGCTCTCTCTTTCTCATTTTCATGGTTGGACTCTTGTGGGAGAAGTATTATTGCATATTGTACATCTATTACTGCAATTTAAGGAAAAGGAAGGCCGGGGTTTTGCAGACATCATTGTGGATTGTTGTGTTGATGGTGTGTTCTCTACATGTTATTGTAAGTGTGTTTATGTGTTCCATCTTTTTCTTTGCTGCTAATTGAACAGATGAAGTGATAAAGTTTGAATTCATGCATGCCATGCTCAGCTTTTAATTTTGTTCAATATCTATGTTTTCCACTGTCTAAAGAGGATTCAAAGTTGTTGTTTGCCCTCTTTAGCTCCTCCTCTATCATTCCTAATCATCCATCTCAGATTAAGGCATCAGCACTCACTCCTACCTAGCCCCAAAGATCCACCTGCAAAAACTGAGCTCAATCCCCACACCCTGAATTGCACTCCCTCCAATTGCCACCAAAAAATCCAAAAAACTTTAAATCAACCCTCCTTATCAGTTTACTAGCCTAATATCAGTGTTCCTAATTGGGTCAGCTCATCCTATTGAAAGATCTACCGAGTTTGACCGGAGAGAGCCTTCTCATACCCCGTAGGGCTAGCTACGAGGTGAAATGGTTTGATGTTGCCTTGAAGGTTTACCTTCCTCAGCCTAGGGTGAAATCTCAAGCGCTAACATAGTGGCGACCATACTGGGGAGAAAAAACTTATTTGTGGGTTGATGTGTTTGTTTCATAAGTTTTAGACGGAGCCTGAAGTTACGCCAGGAGCCTTCGAAAACGCTCTTGTTTTACATCAGCGTTAGTAGATCAACGCTGCTTCAGTCAATCTCCGTGAGCTTGTGAATACGACCACTTCGATTGCATTTTACCCCAGTACATGTATCAAGTTCAGATCTGATTGTTGATGGTGAACAGCGATCAGACACTTGAAAGGCTGAAATCATTCACTTGGCGACTCTAAATCAGTTTTGAAGATCAGATCCAAAGACTCCACTGGAGGATGATCCCGACCAGCAAAAACATGAAAGGAGAATATGGCAAGATCAGGTACTCAAGTTGGAATTTCATCCAAGACATTTTGTTCTTTGTCATAAATTATTTCTTCTCTTTTCCCAAGAATGTCAAGACTACTTTGCAAAGCATATTGTATTTGAGAAGAGATCCTCGGCCTGCAGTTGATTCTTTCCCTTTGAAGATTGTGAATACCAAAGATTTGCATGCCTTTGAGCTTAATCAAGATCGCCTGGGTTAGTAGCCCAACCTCCCTTTGCTTGGCAGTCTGACTTCGGGAATTAGATTGCCAAGCTTAGGTCCATGGGGCTAGGCCACGATTTTCAAGTTTATTTTAATTTTAATGTTTATAAATGTTTTTTTTTAAATGTTTTTTATTTATTTATTTTTATTATGTTTTATGTTTTTAATTTCATTTTAATGTTTTTGTTTTTGTTTTTGTTTTTGTTTTTTTTTAAATTATCTTTGTCTAGAAATATTTTTTTGTATTCTTATTTAATTTTTTATAGTATTATTAATTTATTTTTGTTTATTTTTTTATATTTTTTAAATGTATTTTGTTTTTTTTGTTTTTTTACATTTATTTTTTTTTTGCATAAAAATTTAGCAAATTCATCATAAAAAAAACATTGCAAAGAAAAAAAAACACATGTTTGGAAAACCCCTTAAAAAACAAACATCTTAGGATGAAAAAAAAGAAGAGGAATAAGACAACTTGAAAAATTGTTAAACAATCAACATTTAAAAAAATGTCTGTACTTAGGACATAAGAAAATTTAAAGTGTCAAAAATATGTCTTTAAAAAAATGTTGATGCTTTTCAAAATCCACATGAAAATCACCAATGTTTAAAAAAAATATCCACATTTAATATATTAGAAAATTTAAAGTGTCAAAAATAAGCCCTCTAAAAAAATGGGTTGATGTTTCATCAACACTTTTCAAAATCGGCATGAAAATCACTAACATTTAAAAAAAATGCGCATACTTGATACATAAGAAAATTTAAAGTGTAAAAAACATGCTAAAAAAAAAGTGTACTATGAATCAACACTTTTCAAAATCAGATGATTTTTTGCTACCTCAAAAAAATGGGTACTCGGTATAGTTCCCGTTTGATAGTTTACATTGTTATTAATGATGTGTACTATGCAAATGATTAAGATTTTAATGTCACAATAACAGTGCATCAAATAACAATTAAAGAAAACAACAAATTATTAATATGCATAGCATGCCTCCACTTATATAATAGATCTTTCAAGTGTTTCATTATTTAATATTCAAATAAGAGGATGTATGGTCCATTTATTATTTCTTGCACATGGAAGTATTATGGCAATTCTTTTCTTAACATAGGGTTAGGGTTGTTAGGTATTTATTTTCTTTTTTCTTTTATCTATCAGGGTTACTAGCTGTAGGACTCTTCCTACCTAACTGTGACTCCTTGAAAAGAAAGGGGGTTGAGTTGTGCAATTATTGGTGTGGATTCAACTCATACTTGTACAACTATAAACCTGGGGATAACGTTCCCATTACTTCTTGTCAACCACTAAGAAGTTCTAGATGTTGATGTAGTATTAGAGCGACAAACATTCATTTTGAAAACATCTATAGTAATTGCTCGAACTATTGGACTCGTTAGTGTTCAGGCCCCTGCTTTGACAACTTGTGTATGTACTAAGACTACATCTCCAGAGGGATACAAATACTATTACAATAATTTTACAGGAGAAAGAAAGGTAAAGAAACTTGTAAAATGTGGTGTTATTTTTTCCTATTAATTATGCTGATTTGATCTTATTTTTAACAATGACAGTCTGGGAAAAGTAGATTTGGATCGTTGTTTAGATTGCAAATTTTATTCACTAGCTGTCATGTTTTCCTAATAATTTCAATCAATTTGTGAGTGCATATTATGTGATTTCCCATTTTAATGCCTTGTATACCCATATATTTTTCTTAATAACTTTTATCCTTTCTTATAGTTTTTATATTTTGTTTTTTAGTGGGGGGAACTAAATGAGTTGATGATATTTGAGAAACAACAAAAAAAACTACAACAACCACCTTTGTAGCCTCAACCTCAATCCTAGCCATAGTTGCAGCCTCAGCCACAACAACAACCTCAATTCCAACACCCTCAACTACATCAGCAACAACATCCTTAATTAAATCAACACCATCTAATACATCAACAACAACACCCTTAACTACATCAAAATTAGCCACAATTTGCACAATCCACATTGCCAACTGTGAGTTGTATTTTGAGTATAATTTTTAATCAAATTGTTGCAACAATTTATGAAAATTAAAACCAAACCTTTGCTTCTATCACTTTTTTATTTAAGATCTTCAAAACAATTCTCCCTAATAATTTTTCAAAATTTGAACATTTCAGAACTAGGAAAACAATGTCCCAAAACTCAATGGGTGAAGTTAATTAAAACATTAGACATTGATTTATTATCATTACTTATTGAAAGAATTCAAAATTTTCTTTTTAAATGAATTTAGGAATTGTATAGATGGATAGACTTACCGCTTGTTTTACAATATAGAACAATATAAATTGACAAGAATGAAGTTCAAGGTTCTCAATGCATGGCTTGTAATTTTAGTGGCTAACCTTTCTTTGGAAAACCTTGTTGTATGATCACATTTGTTTCTGCAAATACTCTTGCAGGATTCACTGATGGGTTCCTTTTAGGGCTAGAGATTCAAAGGGTTTTGTTAACAATGTTGGACCCACCAACATTCAGGGGATCTCCCCAGTATGAAGTCCCAACTAGAACTCACACCGTTTGTTGTAGGAGTCCTATCCGGTACAATAGCCAGGTTTCCATTATCTTAAAGATATGCCTTAGCTCTTGCTTGTCAACACATGAGAGTGGTATACCTAGTCTTCAAACAACAAAGGTTCGTGTGCCTAGTGAGTGCTTAGTGTTGTTTGTGTCAAAGTTCTTTCACTGCAGAGGGAGAGGGTGAGAGTGAGTCTCAAGTCAAAAGGGAATCATCCCAAATCTGTCAAAGACACAAAACACAATAGGATCTGTGTAGATTCCGATGGAGTAGTCCATGATGGGGACGAGATTCTGGGGTGAACCAAAAATCCCATTTCCCCAATAAAATCATTCTTCAGGCCTGTGGGTTATGGGCCCACGAAGCCTATCTGAAACTTCTCACAGTCTCAATTGCCTTATGGGCCAATGAGTCATTCATCTTTTTAAGAACTGTGCTTTGTTCTTGGAACACTGAAGGCCCTCGCCAGAACAAACTAGGTGACGTTCTCATCGTTCTTCATCCACACACGAGCTTTCTCTTCAAGGTTCTTTGTTGTTGTTACTTCCGCAGATTTCTTGCTGCCACCCCTTCTTCAACAATTCTTCAAAATCTTCAGATTCAACAACACGTGCAATAGGATGGCGTCTATGATACTCACGAATCTCTTTCAGACGACCATAAAATGCAATGAAGACGTTCTTCCCGCTCACACCTTGTTTGTAAGTTGCCTCAATGTTGTTTTACGTTGCGGCGGCGTACCATTCTTAACCTTAAGCAACAACTTCATTATCTTGCGCTCTTTCTGCTCGTCCGGTGAAAGCTCCTCCTCATCTTCCTCATTCAGCAACACACCAAAGTATTGATAATCCTCAGGCTTCATGAAAGGCAGCCCACCAGGCGCTTCCTTTGGAACATCAAACTGTTGGCCTCGATTTTCTTCAGTTCACGACTGTCCTTATCGCAGCACAGATAAGAGCCTTGTCTCCTGGAGCTTTGAGATTTCCTCGTTTCAGCGATGGCTGTAGAGAATCTAAATTGTTGGCAAACAATTCAAACAAAAAATACACAGACACAAATTCTCATAAGAATCATTTTTATTATTTACAGAGTCGATTACAATTTAAGTCCTCTTAGCGTTAATAAATAATTCTCGGCCAACTAAATTTTTCCCTCTCTCACATGCACAAGGTTTTTCCTCTTTTTCTTGATTCACTAATGAATTCCTAATATCTTGTTATACATGAATTCAGTTTTAACTGAATTTTTTAACTGAAATTAGTTTACTAACTAAATTTTGCCTGGTTTTCCACGTGGTTGTTCACGTGTCTTATTTCTCTAATTTTTTTTCCACTAAGGGTTCGGATGCCCCTGCATCAGACTCCCGAGGTGTTATAGCTCCAAATCTCACTCTTGATGTTTGTGATGCTGCACTCATGGCCTAGGGAAACCCCTCCTTCCAGACTTGGTCCAAATACTTAAAAAATAGTGTTTTACTCCCTATACACGACATTTCCCTGAGCTAAACGCATATGTACGCGGGTCTATCTATACAAAACCCACGTATATGTATTAAAACACTTAAAAAAATTAAATCTCCTTAATTTCAGGCGAAGATCGTGGGTTTTACCTGCTGATTACCTATTAGTGCCCATGGCCCAACTGTTCCCAATGAATTCCCAACTAAAAAACTACTTTGGGAGAAGTATAAAAAGGCTTCAATGGGAAGGCCTAAAGGGGGAGAGAAGAGAGAGAAAAATCACTTTGTTGAGATTATCCCAGATCAAGTCTGAAGATCCATGTGCTTCCAGCACTTCCCCCATTACAGGAAACCCTTATTTCCTTAAGTTATGATGTATCCCCATTTGTTGAGATATCCTTGAGTGAGTTATGGAAGGAGCTTGTTGAAGGCTTGAGATTGGATGAATCCAGAGGACGGTTCCACTTGGAGCCTGCGAAAGGAAAACTCAGGTGAAATCATTCCTTTCTGTACTTTAGTTATCTATAATAAAAGAAACACTTTTCTTGTTCCTGATATGAATCTTCTCCATGTTTATGATATCAATGTTATGATTTACAAATGAATGATTATTTCAATTACATAACTAACTTTCAATATGATATGAAGTTGATTTCTTTATGATGTTTAGTCCATATACTTCTGTGCTTTCTTGAATTGATTGGTTCGCAGGTTGAAGGAGCAAAAGGAACTCCAAGAGGGTTTGGAACCTAGCTAGATCTTCCCAAATAAAGGACCCCCAGGTGCACCCCTCTTCACTTAGTTTGTTTATATTAGCATCATGGTTGTGTGGAATGCTTGTTTTTCTTTATAGATAACCCCCACTCTGCTAGGGTATTAACCCAAGACCCTAGGGGACATTCTCCCTTAACAGAATTGGCGACTCCGCTAGGGACAACAGTATTGTTGTTCTTAGTTTAGGTTTGTTCAAGTCAATCAGGGCTCAACTATTTATTTACTTGCTGCGACTGAGTAGTCTGTTCCTATAGGAACTTGAATTGTAAGTTTGATCAGTTTCTTCAGACTGTTTTTTGTTTTTTCTTGTAATCTGTTATATACGTTGTTTTCCTAGTTTACAGAAGCATATGTACGCAAGTTTCCTCAAGTCAACCCGCGTATACGCAGGTTTCCTTGGGCTGTATAGCATATACACGCAACTATGCACTAACACAATCGCGTATACCCTAAAATTTTCAAGATTTTTCAAATATTTTTGTTTCTGACGATCTGTCTACTAGTCTGAATCAGTCCTGAACAAATACTATCTTTTGTTTGTCTTTATTTTTACAGCAAGTATATGATTTCAAACTCTCTCCGATTGTGGAAAGTGTTGGTCTTGTTTTGTTTTGTGGCATGCGTCATTGTTTTTGTTTAAGCACACAATATTTCTTGCTGGGAATCTTGGCTGCTCTGATCTTCCAGGGCAGAAAGATTGATCTTGATCTTTGTGTCAAATCTTGTTTTGGTGAATTTTTTGTTTGCATGTCAAAACTACATCTTAGTGACCATATGCTTTTCTTACTTTCTGAAAGTTGTTGATTGACACTTTCTTGAAAGTTGTCTTTTCGATATTTTTGGTCTTTGTTGCTACTTTTGATTGTTAAGAGCATCTTGAAACACATTTTTTTTGTTGAGTTTTCACCCATCTTGTGTTGTTAACCTACAAAAGTGTTTTGTTTCCTATTCTTCGATCATAAAGTTTCAGTCTTGTTTAGAGCACTTTTTGAAAAGACATTTTTGTTTTTGCTTTTGAAGAAAACTTCTTGAAAACTTGGTTTTGTTTTCTTGAACTTTGTTTTGATTTAGTTTCTTTTTGCAAGTGAAAGTGCATTTTTGTTTGTCTTGAAACTTGCTTTTAGTGTTTGGACAAAAATGAGCATTAGCAACTTATATTCTATCTAAACATCTTAAGTGGCAAATTAGAATTGATAAACAAGTTACTTTCATTTCTTGATTTAGAGTAGTCTTAAGTTTTGCATCAGCATGTACTCATTGCATTAGGATAAATTTGTGCATCTTTTTAGGGAATCCATAGTTTTGTTAATTTTTGTGAGTGTGAAGCTTGAGTAAGAGAAAAGAAAAGAAAAATTATTGCTTTCTTAGAAGTTCCTCTAAACCTGGTAGAAATTTCTTTCATTGAAGAACAAAACAAGTGAATTTGCATATAGTTTGGTTTTTATTAATTTCTTTTGCGTCAAAACACCACAAGTTTCACTTCTGCTTATCCCTTGACTTAAAAAAAATCCCATTTAAAAACAAGTGCTAATTAAAATACACTAAAACTTTTTTATAATTGTCAAGTTAGACACGCGAACAAGTTTTAGGATATTTTAGGGCCTTGGATTAGGCGAATGGAGAAAAAACTCTCCAAGGCCATTTAAACTGTCAAACATAGGAGTCTGAATAGTGAGTGCAAATCCAATAGTGTTAGGAAGACCAGGAAAGCTCCGGATTTGGGAGTTAAGCACGAGGGTTTTTGAAGATAAGGAAGAGAGATACCCCCTCTCCTACTTGTCGGATCTTACCTCAATACTGTTCCGCTTGGCTTCTGACACGAGTTGGTAACCTTAGTTGCTTCTCCTAGGGATCTACATAGGTGGCTGTAGAGGGGAATCCCGTGGCACCTGAGGTCGACGTTGTATCACTCTCAACGGTACTACTGGAGGGCACCCTTGTGAAGCTTGGGGGCTTGCACCAGTGTAGGCTATTATTAGGAGGTCAGCGTAACTTCCTCTATTACCTTCGCTGGTAGGACTAGGCCGTCATTATCCCAGACTATCTTCAAAAGGCCCTTACTTCACTTTCTTGTATTTTGGTGTCTGGTCCTCATCACCTGGAGTGGAAATACTTGAAAGTTGTTTGACTGGCTAACATCTTTAAGGGACTTTTTAGTGTGTGCTCTGTGTTCTTAGTCGACCTAGTTTTCATTTCTTTTGAGTCTTTAATTAGAGCTTAATAAAAAATTCAAAGTGGCTGACCGATTTCCTAGACGATCTCAAAGGCTTCGTGGTCTTTCACCACCTAATTTAGAGCCTTCTCCTAGAAGGCACAGACATAATACTGCTGGTCGATTTCATTCCATGGTAGCTGACACATCGGGGATTGATCCTCCCCTTGGGGGCATTAGTGTTCAGGAAAGGCTTGGTAGTTCCGTAGAATAAGAGAGGAGCACTCCAGTTCTTTCTTGAGTTCTCTTTCAATCAAAAGATAATATAGAGGTAGAAGAACTCCCAGAGTCATCAGTGGCTCTGAATTCTCCTCTACCTTCTAGCCATCCAAACGTATTACGATACATTGGGACTCCAACGAATAGACCGTCAAGTCCACGTCATATTACACACTTACCATTGATGACCACTACTAGGAGCATGGCTTCTACTACAAGTGCTACAACCATGCAGACTACAACATCTGTACAAGGGGGAGGAACTATTTCCATCCTCTCTACATCTTTATTTGGGTCTTTTGCTAGCACATATTTAGTTGGGTCTACCTCCATTCCTTCTACGAGTGGAAATTCCCAAGCCAATGCTTTTAGTTCTGGGTTTTTCCTGTTTGGCACCCATTCACAGGGTATTCCGTCAGTTCCTTTTAGTGCCTCCACATCCATGATGGGTGGGTCGGCTTCATTCCAGGGTTTTCCTTTTGGAAGTGGTCATATACCACATTCCAACCCGAAGTTAGGATCTATGCCTTTTTTTGCTACAGGACAAAGTAGCAATCCCTTTCAAGGTTTGACTAACCCTGTAGTTAGTGGCATTGGAACTCGGAATCCATTTTTCGGCCAACAAGGGAATAGGCCATACTCCACAGTTAGTGTGTTTCGAAGTATTCCTCCCTTAGCTTCTACTTGGAATCCTTATCAGGGGTTATCAACTCCTTATAATCCTTTAGGAGGAAGCTTTGCCGGTTATGGAGGTTTTTCAGCCAGAGTTGCTCAAACTCTAAGTTTTGCTGGATCACAAGGGCTGCATTTTGGTTCAGCTCATTTTGTGGGTAACTTCGGGCAGCTTGGTGCCTTCCAATCTAGGCCAATCTTTTTAGAACTTTTGGAGCTCTGCCCAGTCTGGGTGGAATCACCAAGGTCCTCCTAGGCTTCCTTTTCTGGCAACGTTGAATTTGCCAGATCTCACGAAATCAATAAATGATCCAATAAAAAACAATCTGGCCTGGCCTCCGGTTTCAACCAAACTCCCTTCGGGCATTCCAAAGTTCAAGGGGAAGGGTGGCAAAGACCCGGGCGACCATGTAACCACATTCCATTTGTGGTGCTCATCAAACTCTCTTATCGATGACTCAGTTAGGTTGAGACTTTTTCAACGCAACCTTGACTGGTAATGCGACCAAGTGGTATATAAAGTTTCCAAGGGGTAGCTTTACATCTTTCGTTGACTTAGCTAATGTTTTCCTAAATCATTTCCAGTTTCCTGTCCATTATGATGTCGGAACAGAACTTCTGGCCAATTTTTGTCAGGACATGGCAGCTGACATTTCTGATCACATTCACGAATGGAGACAGAGAAAGAGGCTCATTAAAGCCGAAAGCCCTCCGGAGTACCGTCTTGAATGGTTTTTGAAATCTTTACCACCTGAAATCTCTAAGGATGTCTCCCTGTTCGGAGTCTATTTTGAGGAGCAAGCTATTTTTAGGGCCCAACAATTAGAATTGATCTATTCTCAGTCTAGGATTCTACAAAAAATCTTGCCTAATGCTCCTAGGACTAAGGTTGATATAGCCAAGTCGAAGCCAGGTCCGCATGCAAATGGTATCGTTGGATCGGTAGACACGAATGCAGTGAACCTGTTGACCCAATTGCAGCAGTTGTCTTTACAAACTGCTCCTAACAACCAGGTCACATTGCCTAACCCTTCGTCTCCCCAACCCTCTTCGGTTAATACTGTCCAATCTTCCAACCCCAAAGGAAATCAAAATTCCAATGGGAAAAAGAAAGGACAAAGTAAGAAAAAGATTCAAGATGGGAAGACTGAAGAAAATAAATCCGGCAATAATGCTGGTGGTGGTAGAAATGAGTCTAAAAAGAAAGTCAAGTTTCCATGCAAGTTATGCAGTGGAGACCATTTAACTCATCTCTGCCCAAATATTCAAGACGCTCAATGCTTGTTAGGGTAGCAAGGGACTTCTAGTTCTCAAGCTGTGTTAAGCAACCCTTTTCCCCAAGGGCAGCAACTGCTTGCTGGCATGAATTGAAACCCTGGTACCTCTGCAGGGGGCGACCAGCAAGGGGAGAAAACATCAAATGTTTTCATGATGGGTTCTAATGTCCATGTGGCCACTCAGTCGCGTGATTACGGTGAAGCTGAAACATCTAAGGACAAAACTGCTCCCGGAAATACCGACCTTCATATTGAGCGACCCCCTGTCGAGACTATACCACGGATACCGAAAGGTTCTGCTAAATGCGCAACTATCAATCCAAATGCTAGGGCTGCCTAGAATTACTCCATTGTTGAGGATCTAGCTCAGAGTCCATGTGCTATGTCCGCTTTAGAGGTTCTCTAGTCGTGTCCAACTCAACAAAGTGCTTTACTTTCGGCGATAGGGGCAGTGGATCCAAATAACTCTTTAGTGCTCACTTTCAACATGCTAAATGTCAAAAAGCGACTCCCTCATCACATGGCTTTTCAAATAAAGTCTACATACTGAAAAATTAACATTTTTCATACCGTTATTGATGAAGGAGCTTCCACATGCGTCATGTCGATGTCATGTTGGAAGGCCATCGGATCGCCTTCAGCTGTTCCTTCACCTACCCTCCTAACTGCATTTAACGAGCATTCTCATAAGCCGCATGGGATTATCCTGGCCTTTCCCATATGTGTTGGGGGAAAAGTCATTAATGTTGAAGTAGAAGTCATTGATGCTAACCTAGACTACAATCTCCTCTTAGGAAGGAACTGGGTATATGAAATGGATGTCGTTGTTTCGACTTTGTTTCATGTCATTTGCTTTCCTCATGAAGGGAAAATCATTAAGGTTGATCAATTGGATTATTGTCTAGTTGATCCTCGAGCAACTTCAGACTCTACTGTTCCTTTAGTGGATAACCCTTGTCCGCCTACCGAGAATCTAGGAGTTGGGATGTATTCTTCATTGATGGGTACCTTTGATCTTCCCTCTCCTATCGCTAGAATCAATGTTGTTTCATCAACCAAGGAATCTTCACGAGAAGGGTTCTTTCAAACTCATTACTTTTCAGATCCTTGGACCTTGCCTTCACCTATGACCACATTAGCTGAAGGACAAGTTGGTGGAATGGTATTTCCTACGTCTGCACCAGAGCTTAGATATCAGTCTATCATTAACTTTGTAGACAACGTTCATACTCCTTTCTCTGAGGAGGAGCTAGATGTTGATGTGGCCCCAGCCTAGACCCTCGATTCTACCTCCGCTATGGACTGTTTAGATATGGTTTTGCCATCTGAGGAAGAGATCTTAGAAGTGATGATGGGTGTACATTGACCTTGGGAAGATTTACACCATCGTTCATATTTTCTTCCTCCATTGCAGGAAGTAGAATCTAGGTTCTCCGAGCTCTTTACTAGTGATGTTTGTACAGTATCAAATCCTTTGGCTCCAGCACACTTTTGTGCCGAAGGTAATATGTCGGTAATTTCAAAAACGATATCTATAAACATCTCTAGGAACCCTAGCATGATCGAGAATCTCTTCATCGGAGCTGAATGTTCCCCTGAATAAATTCAAATTTACACCAACCTTTTTAAGGAATTTCGAGATGTATTCGCTTGGTCTTATGAAGAAATGCCTGGCATTGATCCATCCATATTTCAACATGAGATCAACACCTATGAAAATGCCAAACTGATTCGTCAAAATCTCCAGCTAGTTAGTCCTAGGAAGGCAGTAGCCATTAAAGATGAAGTAGAGAAGCTGCTGAAGGCGGGTTTCAGATACCCTGTTCCTCTTACAGATTGGGTTTCTAATCCAATCCCTGTGGATAAAAAGCAAGGAACAATCCGAGTGTGCATCAACTTTAGGGACCTAAACAAAGCTTGTACCAAAGATAATTACCCCACACCATTTATTGATCAGATTATTGATGAGTGTGCAGGCAATGAGATTTTCTCCTTCATGGACGGTTTTTCCAGATATAATCAGATCTCTATCCATCCTGAAGATCAACATAAGACAACTTTTATATGTCCCTGGGGTACCTTTGCATACAGAAAGATGCCTTTTGGTCTTAAATATGCTGGAGCTACTTTCCAGTAGGCCATGTCATATGATTTCCATGACATTAAACATATCATCGAAGCATACTTGGACGATCTAGCTGCTCATTCTCGAAAGAGAACTGATCATCCTAGTCACTTTCGATTGGTTTTTGAGCGATGTCGATTTTATAAGATCTAGTTGAATCCCAATAAGTGCATTTTCATGGTTACATCTGGTCGGTTATTAGGGTTCGTTGTATCAAATGAAGGGATTCGAGTTGATCCCTTCAAGGTAGAGGCAATAATTTAGTTGCCTCCCCCGTCCTCAATTCGACAACTTCAAAGTCTTCGAGGGTTAGCTAATTTCTTAAGAAGGTTTATAGCGAATTATGCCAAGATCACTAAAGGATTTATGTGTTTGCTATGTAAAGGAGTCCCATATGTGTGGGATGACTTTGCGCAGCGGTCGTTCGATGCCTTAAAACAGGCATTAGTTTCTGCCCCGCTTTTGAGTCCACCGGATTATGGTAAGGACTTACTTTTATATCGCGTTGCAGCAGAATCAACCATAGGTATGGTTCTCATTCAGGAAGATGATGCTCTCATAGAGCATGTGATTTATTATTTGAACCGAGGCTTGATAGGTCCTGAACTTCGCTATTCCCCTGTTCAGAAGTTGGCTTTGGCGGCTGTCCATGCTGTCTAATGGCTTCGTCATTATATTTTGCTATGCAAAACTTTTGCCTTAGCAACGGTCAATCCATTCCAATTTTTCCTCAGTAGGCAAGTGATTGGGGGCAAATATAATCAATGGATAGTCATCTTACAAGAATTCAATCTCGAGTTCTTGTCTGCCAAGTCTAAGAAATATATGGTTTTTGTGGAGTTAATCTCTAAGCTGCCTTGGGGAGAGGATACAGTTTATGAGGAAAGTTTACCCGACGAACATTTATTCCTCATTTCTTCACTCGATCCTTGGTATGGAGATATCATTGTCTATCTCTAGACTTCGAAGTTCCCCTCTACTTTCTCTAAGGATGAACACTGAAAATTACGTCACCTAGCTAAGAACTATCTCATCATCGGTGACACATTATATCGTTGAGGGGTTGATTCAATCCTTCGGTGTTGTTTAACCCTAGAGGAAGCAGAGTCAGTGCTTAATGATTTCCACAGTGGAGCTTGTGGTGGTCATCTTTCAGGGCTTGCTACAGCCCAGCGTATCTTGCGTGCCGACTATTTTTGTCCTTCACTCTTCGAAGACTGTGTTGAAGCAGTCAAATGTTGTCACCCCTGTGAAATCTATACTTAGAAGATGCGCGCACATCTAGCTCCTCTTTTCCCCATTGTCACTGTCAGTCCTTTTACTAAGTGGGGTATTGATTTTACAACTTGTAATCCGCCTTCAGCAGTGAATCACAAGTACATTATCGTGGCCGTAGACTACTTCACGAAGTGGGCTGAGGCCATGCCCACTTATAAAAATGATAGTGAAACAATGACATTATTCCTTTTTAATCAGATTATCTCAAGGTTTAGTATCCCGAGAGAGATTGTCACTGACCATGGCAGTCATTTCCAGAACCAACTAATGTCTGAATTGGCTCTTAAATTGGGTTTCCGGCAGGAGCACTCATCTCCATATTATCCTCAGGCCAATGGACAGGTTGAGGCAGTGAACAAAACCCTTAAGACGATCCTACAAAGGACGATCGACAAAAATTGGTCCAATTGGCATCTTATGTTGTATCCGGCTCTTTGGGCATATCGAACCTCCGTAAAGACTGCTACAGGTTTTACACCTTTTCAGTTAGTTTATGGGATGGAATCTATCTTTCCTATTGAATGTGAAATTCCATCTCTTAAGTTAGCTATTGAGCTCCTTCCCGAGACCTCTAGTCTCGAAGAGTGCCTCATTCATTTGGAGCATCTCGATGAGCAACGTCGAGATGCCGCCACAATCAATGAGGCTCATAAGAAAAGGGTTAAAACTCAGTATGATAAAGTTGTCCGTCCTCGAGTCTTTTCTGAAGGAAACCTTATCTTGGTCTATGACCAAGATAAGGATGTCTTGGGGGCAGGCAAGCTCAAACCTATGTGGTACGGTCCATTTATAATTAAATGAGTTTTAGAAAAAGGGGCGTATGAGTTAATCGATTTTGAAGGAAACAAGTTGGTGGAGCCCCGAAACGGGCTCTACCTCAAGAAGTACTTTGCTTAAGTAGCAGCTAGGTAATGAATTCTTTGTACATTTTGTATATTTGTACATATCACATCGAGAGTTTGTTGATATTGCCACTTTTTGGTCTACTGTGGCAGGTGTTGATGGATGACTTGGTCTATTTTGGATTCACCAATGGTGCTAGTCGGCACACTCGGAACCTTGCTTCCGCAGCTTAGGTAATCTACTATCCAACTCGTCAATTGATGGTTTCAAGAAGAGTATGCATTGGTCCTGCTTCAAATAATATGGTTGAGTATACTACTGTCATTAATTTACTATCCGAAGCAATTTCTTATGAAATCGATTCATTGGTAATTTACCTTGATCCACAATTGATAGTGTCACAACTGAATAACATTTATCGGGTAAGGGATCCATGTTTATATCACCAGTATTTAAGGGTGAGGTTATTGCAAAGATCATTTACTTACATTAATTATTTGCACATTCCAAGATCTCATAATTGGTTAGCGGATTCTATCGCTCATCAAGCATTAGACTGGCATATCAATCATTCATCACAATAAAATCAAGCATAAAAAAGTCAGAATTGTATATATATATCATAAAGCATCTTGAGTGTACATAAGTGTGTCCAAAATAATATACAAAAATTGGGACTCAAATGCCCATAATCATGTCCAGTACATCTAATGCCCTGGCTCAGGATGAGCGGCTAAGTATGCAACTACTGCTTTGGCCACATGCCTAAGAGTGCGAACCCAGTCTCGTGGCATGCCAACCACATGACGCTACATATCTATAGGGAGATCCTCTATGGCCTCCATCGGTACTCAGTGAGTTAGTCTCACCAAGTGCCGCTAAACAGTGTGTAGAAGTCGCTCTATGTCTGCAGCCGCCTCTTCGGCCCCTCGGCCGCGACGTCCATGCCGTGGGAACCCATCTGGTCGCACCGGCCCAATATCTGGAACATGATCATCGTATTAATCATTTGAATCCTATCAAAAATATTTTTCAAATTTATTATTATATTTGAAAAATCACAAAAAATCGTAAAATCAGAAATATTTGTTACCTATGTCACCCCATGTTGCGGTCGATGGTAATGTTAGATCAGGATCTCCTTGGAAATCCAACCCAGCATAAGGGTAGTCATCTATGGTAATGATCTACTGCTCCCACCAGGAGAAAAAGTCATTGTCGAAAGCAATGCGTGGGATGTCCCCACCTCCTAGATGTTTCATCAAGTCAGCCCAGCTGCCCATGCGTGGATCTCGTGGGGTGCTGATCGAAACCGATAGTCTAGGATGAAGTGCTGGGACCCTCTCAAAGAGGAAAGAGCACAAGATAGTTCCATATCCAAAGTTTTTGGTTTGTCCCTTCTTGATAGAAGTACGCTGGCTCTTCAGGTTAGTAAGAAGAGGAGTACACCAATCAAAGATGGTGGTGAGGCAGTCTACCGCCAAGCTCATGGCTAGTCGTGATGCCTGGTGCAAAGAAGCCAATCCATTCACTCTAGCTATGGTGAACAAGATTATTCTCAAAGATAAACTCTCCACATGTTTGATTGGAATTTGACTTCCAACCTTCTTAGGATGACCCGGGAAATAGATATGTACGTAGTCCTCGATGGAGAGAATGCCTCGTGACCTGCCCGTGGAATGTACCACCTCTCCCCTCCAGGAAAGGCCGGTGATGAAATAAATATCTTCAACCTCTATCCTGAGTGACATCTGATCAATCATAAACGCATCATCCTCGATGCTCCAGTAGTGAATGAGCATGTCAAGCAGGCGGGTGTTTGCTTTCATATTCAACATTTTAACGAACTTTAGCAAACCACATCCTCGTAAGGCATCCAAAGCATTAGGATCATTCATAACCTCATCATCCATTAAGGTATGCTCTCTTTCTCTCCAAGTGACTGGCATCTTCAAGAAAAAATGAATTTGGACAGTTAGATTTTTTGTTTGAAGTTTTCGCGATGTATACGTGGGTCCATTTTACACACAGTCACATGTAGGGCCTGTGTATACGTGGGTTGTTTATATCCAACCTGTGTATATGCCGTGACAAATTTTTTGACAATAATTCAACGGTAAAACTTAAATTAAAAATTCTAAAACCAATCACAATTGAATGCAAGATAAGTTTAAGGGTTACCTGGTGATTTTGGGACAATTCGAACGGTCGGTTTTGGCGAATGGCAACGCTTGCTCCTTTTGCTCCACTTCTTTGCTCTCAAACCAAATGATGATAATGGTGAGTCAAAAGACTATTATATAAGCTTTGAAAATGCAAAAATTTTTCAAATCTTGATTTTGTTTTGTCTCATGTAACTTTTAACTTGGGATCTTGGAATTTCGAAAATTGTTTAATTTTTAGGACATTTTGGATGCTTTTTCGACAGTTTCGAGATGGTTCCATGACTGTTGACCTGTCATGGTAGGTATCGTTTTTTACTGGCATATAGGTTAGGGAATCCATTTTTTCCGTTGCATTATGCATACTAGCCTCCATTTGTTGATATACTTGCCATAGGGTCGATCCCATTGTGTTATGGTTCGTAAACCACCTTCACTCGCCGATTTTTAAATCATGACACGATGGTAGAGCCATCCTTTTCATGGGCATCGTAGTTAGCACCTCACTGAAATTTGTTGCCCATGCTGCTTCGATCTGAGTAGGCTTGGGAGTCCTCTATAGTCCCACCATGACTTATGTGCTGAAGACTCATTCCTCTTTGCTTCTCCGCTTCGTTCTGGCCTTACACCCTAGAGGCTCCTTTGTGTTGAGTTGTACTACTGCATTGCATTTTGACCATTTTCACCTTTTGGCCTTGAGCCGGCTTCACTTGGACTCGTGTTTAAGCCAACTTTTGACCATGATGACTGCAAAATCAAACTTGCATGCCCTTGACTTTTGCAACTTGACACACCTTGACCCATGGAAGGAACACAACTTTGAGTGTCTTTGACTAGTTTTCACCTCCCTGCATTGAGCATAGGAATGTTCCAATCCCAGGAACTAGATCATCTGTTTCACCGACACTCATTCTTTCCACTGTACTATAGCATTCTTTTA
This sequence comes from Pinus tabuliformis, assembly GCA_031772625.1. Lineage (NCBI taxonomy): Eukaryota > Viridiplantae > Streptophyta > Pinopsida > Pinales > Pinaceae > Pinus > Pinus tabuliformis. Next base: position 570,525,272 of record CM062812.1, on the reverse strand, counting down.
TTCTTTTTCCAGCTTAAAGAAAAAGACAAAAAAATTATATATTCCAAAAAGAGCGGGAACAGGACAGTATTTCCACTTATTATTGGCAGCTAGAGTCAGTCGTGTCACCCTTGAACAAAGCACTCAAAACAAAGTCTCCTCCATTTGGGTAGAATTTAGTTTGACTTAGGTATGCCTCAACCTTGTTATTGAGTCAATTCTCCCCTGATTGGTTATCTCTTCCAATCATATGGAGGGTTCGTTCGTGCCTCTTGCATGGAGAACTTATACAGAGTCATCATATGCTACCACATAGTCACATTGAGTCATGCTTTGGTTCAAGGGAAGTCAGCCTAAGTCGGCCTCTCTGCAGTGTCTCTTGACTCATTTTTCAGTCGGCCATCCTTGGTTGTCAGTATCTTGTCTATCATCACATTAGTTATATTGGTCCTTTACTCGTGCCGGTTTGAGAAGGTCCTCATTGACTTCTTGTTGGTGGGTCTTGTCCTTATCGACGATGACATCTTGCTCTGAGGACAGGCCTAGAGCCACACCCTCGCCCTATTTTCATTATTTATAGGTCATCTTGTGCTCAGCATCGATCAGTATCATGGGTCTTTGATTGAGTGGTTTCTCTTGTGTTCGACATCAGCGTACACTATCACACATTGGAATTCGTGCAGTACCTTGGTCTCCATTTGACCCTATTGGTGGATACCTCGCCTTTGTGTCAGCTTTCATTATTGGTTGGTTCAGAGGGTTTCTATCGTGTGCTAGCCACGTCTTGTGTACACCAGAAACGTGCTTCGGTCAGGTTACTACATCTTTTGTTTTCCGATTCCTTCCACATTATTGGCCTACAGGTTACACTCGCACTAGATTGATGAAGGATGCCTTAATGCCTTCCTTCTAGCAGATATTTCCCTATCGAATACGACTCATTGCTCTGGGGGAAAGATCTAGAGTCCATTTTGGTAGTACCTTGGGGTTTGCAGTCATTAGTGGCAGATCCTTCGCTATTGATAGTGGGAAATCATCATTGTCTCCTGATTGATAGATTCTTACAGGTGTTCGACTCCAGCTCATCTATTCACACTTTTTAGATTGTACTGGGTACCTTGACGCTCGTTATCATTATTGGTGAGTAGTCTCACGTTTGTTAACGGTATACATCAATGGATGGTAATCAAACAATTTCTCACATGGTTGACTTCAGATCATTTATTCCCATGGTGTAGAAATGTACCACGGCGGTCGGTGAAGACCTTAGGTTGCATCAACATTCATTGGTTCACTTGATAGTTTCTCCTGGTTGATACCACTCCACCTTATGTGTTGCAGTCATTCATGGCGACATTTTATATGCTGGCACCTGAGTTTTCAGTGTAGTACCATCTTACTCCATCATGTTCATTTGGTACTTTTGGGGATCAGTCTTTGCTATCAGTGATCTGTTTCATGCTTTAGCATCATTGACATTCTTATATGTGATATTCAGACATGTACTTGTTCGATCGTGATCAGATGATCCATTATGTATCTTCCAGTGCTTTATACTCGATATATTTGATGGATCCGCTTGTACTTGATATGTGGACATGCTTTACTTTCTCTGAGCATGGGTATGCCTACCTCAGACAATGTTTCTTTTTTATCTCTTTTTGTGGCTTGGCAGGCTAAACTCTGGTGAAGTCCTTCTCAGCTTTTGACAGGTTTTCTTTCCATGAACTTACATAATATATTTCGGCCATCATTTACCCCTTCTGACCTCATATATTAGGGGGCATCTGTTATAGCTCCAAATCTCACTCTTGATGTTTGTGATGCTACACTCATGGCCTAGGGCAACCCCTCCTTCCAGACCTGGTCCAAATACTTTAAAAACAATGTTTTACTCCCTATACATGACATTTCCCTGAGCTAAATGCGTGTGTACGTGGGTCTGTCTATACCCAACTCGCGTATATGTCTTAAAACACTTAAAAAAAATTAAATCTCCTTAATTCGTGCGGAGATCATGGGTTTTACCTACTGATTACCTATTAGTGCCTATGGCCCAACTATTCCCAAGGAATTCCCAACTAAAAAAATACTTTGGGAGAAGTATAAAAAGGCTTCAATGGGAAGGCATAAAGGGGGAGAGAAGAGAGAGAAAGATACTCTGTTGAGATTATCCTAGATTAGGTCTGAAGATCCCTGTGCTTCCAGCACTTCCCCCATTACAGGAAACCCGTGTTTCCTTGAGTTATTATGTCTCTCCATTTGTTGAGATATCCTTGAGTGAGTTATGGAAGGAGCTTGTTGAAGGCTTGAGATTGGACAAATCCAGAGGACGATTCCGGTTGGAGCTTGCGAAAGGAAGACTCAGGTGAAATCATTCCTTTCTGTACTTTAGTTATTTATAATAAAAGAAACACTTATCTTGTTCCTGATATGAATCTTCTCCATGTTTATGATGTCAATGTTATGATTTACAAATGAATGATTATTTCAATTGCATAACTAACTTTCAATATGATATGAAGTTGATTTCTTTATGATGTTTAGTCCATATACTGCCATGCTTTCTTGAATTGATTGTTTTGCAGGTTGAAGGAGCAAAAGGAACTCCAAGAGGGTTTGGACCCTAGCTGGATCTTCCCAAATGAAGGACCCCCAAGTGCACCCCTCTTCGCTTAGTTTGTTTATATTAGCATCATGGTTGTGGGGAATGCTTGTTTTTCTTTATAGATGACCCCCGCTCTACTAGGGTATCAACCCAAGACCCTAGGGGATATTCTCCCTTAACACAAGGTACAAAATTTATGACCTCCTGGTCATATGCGTTTTCTTAGCAATTCTACCCACTGTTTCACTTCGTCAATGGAACTACCTTCATGGTCTTCTGTGAGCTGCAACCAAACCTCTGCAATAGCAAGTCCTCCCTACTACCAAATACCTTACCAAGCTTCTCTCCTAAGCTTAGTCTTTCGGCATCTCTGTGGTTCCCTCCTCTCAAACCAATTGAGCACTCCTGCTCTAGGTTTGCTGCAATCTTCTCACCTTCACAAAATAAAATTAAAAAAAAAATTACAAGCTTACAAATCTTCAACAAAACTATACCTCTTTTTTCTTCGCATGCAAAAGCTCCTTTCCGTAGGAAATCTTTTCCTGCTCTGATACCACTTCATGGGGACGAGATTCTGGGGTGAACCAAAATCCCATTTCCCCAATAAAATCATTCTTCAGGCTTGTGGGTTAGGGGCACATGAAGCCTATATGAAACTTCTCACAGTCTCAATTGCCTTATGGGCCAATGAGTCATTCATATTTTCAAGAACTATGCTTTGTTCTTGGAACACTGAAGGCCCTCGCCAGAACAAACCAAGTGACATTCTCATCATTCTTCATCCACACACGAGCTTTCTCTTCAAATTCCTTTGCTACTGCTACTTCCACAGATTTCTTGCTGCCGCCCCTTCTTCAACAATTCTTCAGAATCTTTAGATTCAACAACACATGCAATAGGATGGCATCTATGATACTCACGAATCTCTTTCAAACATCCATAAAATGCACTGAAGACATTTTGCTCACTCACGCCTTGTTTGTAAGTTGCCTCAATGCTGTTTTAAGCTGCAGCGACGTACCATTCCTAATCTTAAGCAACAAATTCATTATCTTGTGCTCTTTCTGCTCATCCGGTGAAAGCTCCTCTTCATCTTCCTCATTCAGCAACACACCAAAGTATTGATAATCCTCAGGCTTCATGAAAGGTAGCCCACCAGGCGCTTCCTTTGGAACATCAAACTGCTGGCCTCGATTTTCTTCAGTTCGCGACTGTCCTTATCATAGCACAGATAGGAGCCTTGTCTCCCAGAGCTTTGAGCTTTCCTCGTTTCAGCGATGGCTGCAGAGAATCTAAATCGCTGGCAAACAATTCAAACAAGAAATACATAGACACAAATTCTCATAAGAAGCATTTTTATTATTTACAGAGTCGATTACAATTTAAGGCCTCTCAGCCTTAATCAAGAATTCTCCAGCAACTACATTTTGCCCTCTCTCACATGCATATGGTTTTTCCTCTTTTTCTTGATTCACTAATGAATTCTTAATATCTTGTTATACGTGAATTCATTTTTAACTGAATTTTTAATTGAAATTAGTTTACTAACTGAATTTGGCCTGGTTGTCCATGTGGTTGTCCACGTGTCTTCTTTCTCTAATTTTTTTTCCACTAAGGGTTAGGATGCCCCTGCATCAGTCCACACGGATGCAACAGTCACAAACACAAAGTGAATAGATATCGTGTACAACACCCAATGGAATAGTCCACACGAGTGCAACAGTCGTTATAAAAAGTTTACAAGAATGAATCTGTCTAGTGTCTGACGGAGTAGTCCACATGGGAAAGACAACGATAACAACTGATACAACACATTTCAAACAACAAATGCACTAAAACAACCGAAATAGTTCAACTATCTTAGTACAAGTTAAAACAATGTGCATTACAAATTTCCAAAGAATAGTCTTACAAATGAATACAATACATGTGTCAAAATGTGTTGTCTTGTTGGCAGACTTTTGAATTAAGCGAAAGTTCCAAGGCACATCTGTACACCATACATCACTAACCCCGATAGCGGAGCGTTGGAGCCACTGCTCTCTCCTCAAAGAAAATAATACAGACTCTCGAGGCTATGTGGGAGGAGCTAAGGTGAAAAGTCCTTTACATGTACAAATGAGGGGTATATATAGCCAAGGGTGAAACTAACC